>ML825117.1:120501-136801 GCA_009831015.1 Picea engelmannii | reverse complement strand
TGTGCCTAACTGCACCTTCTGGATAAATGAGAACAAAATCTAACTCTAACTGAACCCTTCTGTCAACGCACTCCTTGCGGACAAATTCGACTGCACTCCTTGCAGGAATCCTCTGGCTCAATTAGAGAAACATTTGAAACTCATTCACTCTTCCTTTTAGACTTCAATTCAACCATGAAATCACATACACCACGTATAAAAGAAAATGTATAATAGGAAATAGATATTCATGAGCATAACGTCAATACACAGAGAAACAACACAAACCATGAATTTGAATCAAAGCTTCCTTCTATTAATTCAAATGCATGTACATGGGTGTTCTTCATACAGTTCTTTGCATGCTCTTCTCTTCTTGCTCTTGTATTGATAATATAATGATACAATGATACAATGCGGGTGTCTATATCCGTTTCCCTCTTGGGCTCTAAGCTATCAAATCTAAAATTAAATTCCTATCTACCATCATTAACTAAATTAAATGCCGACTATCTACCTAAGGACGAGAGATTAAAGGCTCAAGGTCCATTACAGTATACAAGTATGCCTTTATCTTAAATGACTCATTTAAGATCGTGCAACAATTCTAAATCATTTTCAAAAATTTGTGCTGGCTTGTCCAGTTGTCCTCCGCTTCCGCGCTGGCTCGCTTGATGTGCTGGCGATGCTCCTGCATCATACTCCTCGGCTTGAAAAATTTCATGGGCTCCTGTCCATGAGCTCCTGCACGGTATGTCCATGATTCTATATTTCTGCTTCATTCTCCCAGCTGGAATCTTCCACTTGACCAGATACTCAAAGTATTTCTTTTGCCTGGTCCTCTTACCCACTCTCTTGTCCAGTATACACTGCATCTGTGGCTTCTTTGCAACTGGAAGTTGTTTCACCCACTGGATCATTGGCTTCTCTATTCTAGTCTCTGCTTCTCCAGCCCTATATGGGTATAAATCTGCGATATTAAATATCGGAGATATTCCGATGCCATCCGGCAACTCAATCTCATAAGTGTTTTCTCCGAATTTTCTCAAGACCTTGCATGGCCCATTTTTCTTCATTTTCAGCTTGTTGTATGTTCCCCTCGGGAACCTTTCCTTTCTCAAGTGCGCTAGAACTAAATCACCAACTTCAAACTGAAGTTGTCTCCTATGCTGATCTACTGTGTGCTTGTATTCTTGGCTTGATTTCAGCAGTCATTCCTTCACCCTGCTGTGAAGTTCTTTCATCGCTTCAGCGAATTCTTCCGCACTAGCGTTGCTAGTAGTAGTCTGTTCTGAATCCCTTAGTTCAGAAACTCCTCTCGGTTGTGTGCCATACACAATATGAAATGGACTTCGGCCTGTGCTCCGATTTACTGAATCATTGTATATGAACTCTGCTTGCGGCAATATGCTATCCCATCTGTTATGGCGCTCTATCACCAAGCTTCTCAGCAAGTCTCCCAGACTTCTGTTGACCACTTCCGTTTGTCCATCTATCTGTGGATGATAAGAAGAACTAAATGCTAAGTTAGTTCCTAGCTTCTTGCATAAGGTCCTCCAGAAATGCCCTATGAATTTTGTGTCTCTGTCCGAAACTATACTTTTCGGCAATCCGTGAAGTCGAATGACCTCCTTGAAGAACAGATTTGGGATGTGTGTCGCATCGCTGGTTTTCTGGCATGGAATAAAATGTGCCATATTTGAAAACCTGTCCACGACCACAAATATCAAATCAACACCTCTTGGCGTCCTCGACAACCCTAATACAAAATCCATGATAATCGCCTCCCATGGCCTCTCTGGTATGGGCAACGACTGATAGAAACCTGTATTCTGTTTCCTTCCCTTAGAATGTCTACAAACTCTGCACCTGTAACCAAACCTCTTGACATATACTCACATTCTCAGCCAAAATTAAGACTCATTCAATTTAGCGAATGTTTTGTCATGGCCAAAGTGTCCTGCCAATCCCCCACTGTGCTTCTCCTTTAACAGGTTCTCCCTCATGGAGAATTTTGGAATACACAGTTGATTTCTTCTGAACAACAATCCCTCCTGGATCATATAATCTATCCAAGGACTCCAATATTTGAGAGCTGGATTCTCAGCTGCTTCATACACTTCTCCAAAATTTGGATCTCCTGCGTACATGTCTCTGAGATTTTCAAAACCAAATGTTTTGACTCGAAATTCCTGCAACAACAAACACTTCCTGCTCAAAGCATCAGCCACTTTGTTAGTAGTACCCAAAATATGCTTAATCAAAAACGTGAAATTCTGCATATACTCTACCCATTTTGCATGTTTCTGATTCAACTTCTCCTGTTGAGTCACAAACTACAATGCATGATTGACACTATACAAAACAAATTCTTTTAGGACCAAGTAATGCCTCCACTTCTTCAATGCCTGTATGATAGCATAGAATTATTTATCATATGTGGAGTATTTCAGCTTCACCTCATCTAGCTTCTCGCTGAAATATGCAACTGGTCTGTCTTCCTGACTCAAGACCGCTCCTATAGCAAATCCACTTGCATCACATTTCACCTGAAATGTCTTCTGAAAATCCGGCAACACCAAAACCGGTTGTTCCATGATCTTCCGCTTCAACAGATTGAAGCTCTTCTCAGCCTCTACTGTCCAGTGAAAAGACTTATGCCGCTTCTTCACTGTATCCATCATCGCTACGCTAATCCCACTGAAATTCTTGATGAATTTTCGGTAGAAACTAGCCAAACCATGAAAACTTCTCACCTCAAAAATATTTCTCGGTGATGGCCAATTTTTGATCACTTCTACCTTATCCAGATCCATCCTCAACTCATTAGCTGAAATAAAAAAACCCAAGTAAATGAGATCTGTCTTCATAAATGAGGACTTCTTCATGTTGATCAACAACTTCTCCCACTGTAGCTTCCTCATCACAATGGCCAAATGCTTCAAATGTTCAGCCTCTGATTTACTGTAAATCAATATGTCATCCAAATACACAATGACAAACTTTCCTATGAATTCCCTCAGGACTTCATTCATTAACCTCATAAAGGTACTTGGTGCATTCGTCAAGCCAAATGGCATGACTAGCCATTCATACAACCCTTCGTTGGGTTTGAAGGCTGTCTTCCACTCATCACCTTCTCTCATGCGAATCTGGTGGTATCCTCTTTTCAAATCTATCTTTGAAAAATACTTTTCCCCGCTCAGGAAATCCATCAGATCATCCATTCTTGGCAGTGGAAACCTGTACCTGATGGTTATCTTGTTGATGGATCTTGAGTCAGTACACATCCTCCAGCCTCCATCTTTCTTTGGACTTAGTACTGTTGGAACAACACATAGACTCAAGCTTTCTCTGACCAATCCTTTGTCCAACAACTCCTGGACCTGCCTCTTAACTTCTTCATTTTCTTGCGGCGTCAACCTGTATGCAACTTTATTCGGCAAACTCGCTCCTAGTATGAGATCAATGTGATGAATCACACTCCTCATCGGTGGCAATGAACGAGGTAATTCGTCCACTATGATGTCAGCGAAATCTTCCAGTAGTTCCTGAATCTCATTTGGTAGATCTTCCACTCTTGTGCTAGTTAGAACAATCCTCGGCTTCCTAACAACAAATAATTGTGGATCTTCTTTCTTCTTCACCTCCTTAAGAAGTTCCTTCCCACTCATGAGAAGTATTGTGTTGCTTACTTTCAGCTTCACCTGCTTATCTTTTATTGAAAGCAACCTGTGTTTCCTCCCATCCTTCTCCAGGGTATATGTGTTCATTCTCCCATCATGAACCACATTTCTATCATATTGCCATGGTCTACCCAACAATAAATGACATACATCCATAGAAATGACATCACATAAGACCTTACCATTATATCCTCCTATTTTGAATTCAACCAAGCATTGTTTAGTAACAGATACCTGGTTTCCTTTCTATAGCCACGAAACCTTGTATGGGCTCGGGTGATCAGTTGTCTCCAGCTCCAGCTTCTCCACCATCTCGGTTGAAACGAGATTATCCGTGCTACCACTGTCGATAATAACCTTGCATATCCAGTCCTTGGTTTTGCAAGCTGTTATGAAAAGTCTGGTCCTTTGAGCTGAGTCCTCCACCTCCTTTCCAAGTGTTAAGAGAACTTTACACATCATTAGTGACCTTCCGCCTTCTGTGGCTTCGACCTCAACATCCCGCTTCTGTGCTTCGGCGATGTGAGCTTCCTCAATGTCCTTCTTTTTCTCTGGACACTCAAATGACCTGTACCCATTCTTCCCACATGTGAAGCACGTGATTACTCCACCTTGACCTCTTCCTCTACCTCTGGTACGAGGAAAAGTGTTTGCATTAGCATAATCTCCTCTCTACTCTGTATGCTACCCTCTCTGTTCAACATATGGTTGTCGCTGTGAGGTTCCACCCTTTTCAATTTTACCCTGAGGTTTCTTCCATTCCTCTTTGGGCTTCTGGTATTTATCCTGGGCAACTGCCTTGCCTCTAGGTTGACTTCTGCCTCGGCCCCACTGAACTTGCTTACAACTCAACTTCTCTTTTGCTTTCAAAGCCATCTGATAAGAATCCTCCACCGTTCGGATGGTTACCATGCTCAATTCATCCTAAATGTCGTATCTCAGACCATTCAGATATCTAGCAACTTTCTCATCATCGCTCTCCCAATGACCTGCTCTGATGTTTAGTCGATAGAATTCCTCAGTGTACTCCTTCACGGTCATCAGCTTCTGTCTCAGGTTCTGCATCCTCTTGAACAGAGTAATTTGGTAATCTCTTGGGATGAACTTCGCCTTCATCTTCGCAATCATTCACTCCCAACTCTTTATTTTCTGCTTGCCTTTGCAGCATCTGTCAGCTTGTAACTCGTCCCACCATAATGCTGCATGTCCTTTCAAGCGCATAAAATCATGCTTGACCTTCTTATCCTCTTCAACATCTTCATAATCGAAGTAGGTATCAAGAGCTCTAATCCAATCTAGCAGCTCCTCTGCATCTAGATTTCCTTCGTAAACTGGAATGTCCATCTTGGCTTTTGCACCCATCCTGGAAATAGCTTTAATTAACCGCTCGTTTGCTGCATCCTCGGTTGCAACTTCTTCTTCACGTTCAGCCTCGAATTCATCTTTGGAATCACTTAGATCCCCTGCACTAGCTGTGCATCTTTGCGCTGTCTCCATCTCCTCGAGTCTTGCTCGAAGATCACGCATCTGTCTCTCCATTTCTGGATTGACTACCTGCCTGCCTCTTCTTCGTACCTCCCTGTCTTCTGGATCAGGTGACTGTCTTTCTCTTCTAGGCGGCATGGTGAATCCTCTTCTCTGCTATAGAAAGAAAATAAATATTCCCGCTCTGATACCACTCTAACGAAGCCACACTCCTCGGAGCACGCCCGCTCTCACAGGATCTTCTTTTCCTCTCGGCCCGAAGAACTCCAAGGTTCCTCTATTTCCCTATTAGGAAATCTGTGACCCACAGATTCTCTCTTCACGCGATCCCATCTTTCTTTAACTTATCGGGGAATCATAACTCATGACTTTGCGAGCCTAATGGTTGATCACTGGGCTCTCGAATCCCCGAGACCCGATGCCTTAGTCAACGTTGACTTTTTCCCGTACCTATCGGGTCTTCTTCTCTATCGCGATTTCGCAACTCACGATGTCATGCAATTTGAATTGCCGACTCTCGATACCAGATGCACTAAATCTCTGATGCACACGTGTGAATTAACCTTTCCACACCCCGTCACTCCAATCGGGATTTTAGAATTCGCGGGATCGCGAATCCTAATGCCAAAGGATTTGGAACTTACCTTTTCCCGATCCCCGATACGATGCCACCTGTCCTCCACTATCTCCTGTTGTGACCCACACGACTCTCCCATCGGGATATCACGGATCGCAATTCCAAATTGTCTGAGTATCTTGTTCTCGAAAACCCCGATACTCCGATTCACGACTTCCTCGGATCTCCTGACACATGTCCCTGCTGATGGACGACCCTGATCTTGTCGGGATATCACGGAATCATGATTCCTGATGTCGTGATTTCTGCACTCACGGAATTCCCGATGACTTCAATATCCCGATGACTTGTCCGGGACCTCTCCTCTACGCACTAGGGCTTAACCCCTGTGTAACTCCTGCTGAATCTGACGACTGACGGGAATTTAACTGTCGATCCAATGGCTTGCGACGATTCACGAAATCTCCTTAGAGGATTTCGATCGTCCGTCCTTCCCTTTGTGAATCCACGAAATGAAGAAATGTCTCCCTACAGGACTTGATCACTTGCTCGCCAACCTGTGGCGCTTCTGCAAGATTTCGAAGCACCAGTCCCCTGTGCTCTCCTTGGTGATAAATCAAGGTTCTATACCTCCTGAGCTTCCTTGCGACTCTCAAGTCCTTCAGAAATCTCTTGCATGCACTCCTTGCGGCAACCCTTCAACCTCGACTGAGTGTTGAAGTCCCTCGACTCTGCGCACTCCTGCAACAGCAGTCTCTAACTCTTCCCTCAGGTTTGCAACCCTGAGACCTTTATCCTGGCCTACGCACTCCTTGCATGGCACTGTGCCTAACTGCACCTTCTGGATAAATGAGAACAAAAACTAACTCTAACTGAACCCTTCTGTTAATGCACTCCTTGCAGACAAATTCAACTGCACTCCTTGCAGGAATCCTCTGGCTCAATTAGAGAAACATTTGAAACTCATTCACTCTTCCTTTTAGACTTCAATTCAACCATGAAATCACATACACCGCGTATAAAAGAAAATTTATAACAGGAAATAGATATTCATGAGCATAACATCAATACACAGAGAAACAACACAAACCATGAATTTGAATCAAAGCTTCCTTCTATTAATTCAAATGCTTGTACATGGGTGTTCTTCATACAGTTCTCTGCATGCTCTTCTCTTCTTGCTCCTGTATTGATAATCTAATGATACAATGATACAATGAGGGTGTCTATATCCATTTTCCCTCTTGGGATATAAGCTATCAAATCTAAAATTAAATTCCTATCTACCATCATTAACTAAATTAAATGTCGAATATCTACCTAAGGACGAGAGCTTAAAGGCTCAAAATCCATTATAGTATACAAATACGCCTTTATCTTAAATGACTCATTTAAGATCACGCAAAAATTCCAAAGCATTTTCAAAAATTTGTGCTGGCTTGTCCAGCTATCCTCTGCTTCCGTACTGGCTCGCTTGATGTGCTGGTGATGCTCCTGCATCAATCTGAGGAGGATAGGTGGCAGAGATCAAGAGATCTCGCAAACTTGGAAGTTCGCAGGGTGAGAGCCCAAACATTGGGTACTCCAAGTCGCGAAGACGCAAGGAGCGAGGAAGAAGGATAGCCATTGGATCTGGGTCATAGGAGGACCGTTGTATCGGAAACCCCATCGCCTATCATGCACTCGGGGGTTTGGAGGTTGAGAGGGTCCACTTTTGACATCAGAAATCATGAAGTTCCGAGAGTCGAGGTTCGTGTGGACACATGGCAGAACCATAAGGTGAGACCCGCATGGTTGACGGGTGGACACGCGTTGCCTGGAGAAAGGAGTCAACACTCTGTTGAATTCTCACATCTCGGGGATTCACGGGATAAGAGTGTGAAGGCTCGACGCTTCTACATGTGAGGTTGTGAATAGAGAAAAGTGTCAAGGGAGGAGTCAACCCGACGTTGACCTATCGCATCTTGGGAGATCACAACAGGAGGCACGAGAGTTTGACTCACGAACTCACGAAGGTGCGAGTTGCGAGAGGCGCTGATAATTAATCCCTAGCCTACGGTTACATGTGGGGAGGGTGATGACAAGGAAAGGAGCCATACCTGTATCGCCAGTTCAGGCATCGTAATATTTGAAAGGAAGAGTCGGAAGCTTCGACTCACGAACTCGCGAGATTTAGTCCGATCTCCCGGTTGTAAAGAGGAGATCCAACGAAGGTTGTTGTGGGTGCAGATTTCCCGATAGGGAAATAGAAGAGCTGTTTAAGAGTTCTTCGAGCCATTTGAGAAGAGAATATCCTGTGAGCGGACATGCCTGGAGAGCGCGCCTGCGTCAAGTGGTATCAGAGATGAGAAAAGATTCTTTGGTTTCTGTAGCAGGGAAAAGGAATATTCACCATGCCGCCAAGGAGAAGAGATAGACAATCACCCGATCCAGAGGAGGAAAGGGAGATGCCCAGAGGAAGGGGTAGAGAAGTGCAAAATCCAAAAGTAGAAAGAGATCTGCATAACTTACGCGCTAGAGTTGTGGACATGGAGATAAGACAAAGGCGCACAACTGATGTAGGGGATATCAGTGAGTTCAAAAGTGAAGATGATGCTGGACATAGAGAAGAAGAAGTCACAATAGAAGATGCAACAAATGAATGCTTACTTAAAGCTGTTGCAAGAATGGGTGCAAAGGTGAAGATGGACATTCCAGTTTATGAGGGAAATCTGGATATAGAAGAGCTTCTAGACTGGATTAGAGCTCTAGACACCTATTTTGACTATGAAGATATCAAAGAGGACAAGAAGGTCAGGCATGCCGTCACGAGATTAAAAGGACATGCATCCTTATGGTGGGATGAACTACAAGCTGATAGGCATTTCCAAGGCAAGCAGAAAATTAAGAGCTGGGACAGGATGATTGCAAAGATGAAAGAAAAATTCATTCCTAGGGACTACCAAATTTCTCTGTTCAGAAGAATGTAGAACATGAGACAGAAACTGATTTCAGTGAAGGAATATACTGAGGAATTTTACAGGTTGAATATCAGGGCAGGTCATCGCGAAAGCAATGAAAAAAAAGTGGCCAGGTATATGAATGGCCTGAGATATGAGATTCAGGATGAGATGAGCATGGTAACCATCCTAACGGTAGAAGATGCTTACCATATGGCTCTAAAAGCTGAAGAGAAGCTGAGCTGAAAGCAGAGTCAAAGGGGCCAAGGCAGAAGTCATCCCAGAGGCAAATCGGTTGCCCAAGAAAAATATCAGAAGCCCAAGGAAGATTGGAAGAAACCTCAGACTCGAGTTGAGAGAGGTGGAATTTCACAGAGAGGGCCATATGTTGAACAGAGAAGGAAGCATAATGAGTAGAGAAGAGATTATGCTGATAACAACACTTTTCCTCGTACTAGAGGTAGAGGAAGAGGAAGAGGTGGAGTAATCACATGCTTCACATGTGGAAAGAATGGGCACAAGTCATTCAAGTGTCTAGATAAAAATAAAGATGGAGGAGAAGCTCACATCATCGAAGCACAAAAGTGAGATGTAGAGGCGGAAGACGTTGAAGGCGGAAGGTCGCTGATGATGCGAAAAGTCCTTTTGACACCAGAGAAAGAGGTGGAAAGTTCAGTCCAAAGAACCAAACTTTTTAGGACTGCTTGCAAGACCAAGGATAGGGTATGCAAGGTCATTTTGGACTGTGGTAGCATGGACAATCTCGTTTCAACCGAGATGGTAGAGAAGCTGGAGCTGTAGACGACTGATCATCCAAGTCCATATAAAGTTTCGTGGCTACAAAAGGGACATCAGGTAAATGTCACTAAACAATGTTTAGTTGAATTTAAGATAGGAGGATATAATGATAAGATATTATGTGATGTCATTCCTATGGATGTTTGTCATTTATTGCTGGGTAGACCATGGAAATATGACAGAAATGTGATTCATGATGGGAGGATGAACACATACACCCTAGAGAAGAATGTGAGGACACACATGTTGCTTCCAATTAAATATAAGGAGATGAAGCCGAAAGTGAGTAACACTGTACTTCTCATGAGTGGGAAGGAACTCCTTACCGAGGTTAAGAAGGAGGATCCACAATTCTTTGTGGTCAGAAAACCGAGAATTGTTTTGACCAACACGAGAGTAGATGATTTGCCAGGAGAACTCCAGGAACTGCTGGAAGAGTTCGTTGACATAGTAGTGGATGAATTACCTCGTTTGTTGCCACCGATGTGGAGTGTGAGTCATCACATTGATCTCATACCAGGAGCCAGTTTTCCAAATAAATCCGCGTACAGGTTGACGCCGTAGGAGAATGAAGAAGTTAAAAGGCAAGTCCAGGATTTTTTGGACAAAGGATTAGTCAGGGAAAGCTTGAGTCCATGTGCTGTTCCAACAGTACTCAGTCCGAAGAAAGATGGAGGCTGGAGGATGTGTACTGACTCAAGGGCGATTAAAAAGATAACCATCAGGTACATATTTCTATTTCCAAGGATGGATGATTTGATGGATTTCTTGAGTGGAGTAAAATTCTTTTCAAAGATTGATTTGAAAAGTGGTTATCACCAGATCCGCATGAGAGAGGGTGATGAACGGAAGACAACATTCAAAACAAACGAGGGGTTGTATGAATGGCTTGTTATGTCGTTTGGCTTAACAAATGCGTCGAGTACCTTCATGAGGTTTATGAACAAAGTCCTAAAGGAGTTCATCGGGAAATTTGTCATTGTGTATTTGGATGACATACTGGTTTTCAGTAAAACAACAGCGGAGCATCTGAAGCATTTGGCTACAGTGATGCAGAAATTGCAGCAGGAGAAGCTGTTGATAAATATGAAGAAATCCTTGTTCATGAATACATAACTCATTTACTTGGGGTTTTTTATTTTGGAAAATGAGTTGAGGATGGATCCAGATAAGGTGGAGGTAATCAAGATTTGGCCATCACTGAGGAATGTATTCAAGGTGAGAAGTTTTCACAGATTGGCTAGTTTCTACCGAAAGTTCATCAGGAATTTTAGTGGAATCAACGTAGCGATGATGGATACAGTGAAGAAAAGACATAAATCTTTTCACTGGAATGAAGAAGCCGAAAAGAGTTTTAATCTGTTGAAAAGGAAGATTACGAAGCAACCAGTTCTAGTGTTACCGGATTTCCGAAAAACATTTCAAGTGAAATGCGATGCAAGTGGATTTGCGATAGGGGCAGTCTTGAGTCAAGATGACAGGCCAATTGCATATTTCAACGAGAAGCTGAATGAAACGAAAGTGAAGTACTCCACATATGACAAGGAATTTTATGCCATTATTCAGGCATTGAAAAAGTGGAGGCACTATTTGATTCCAAAGGAATTTGTTTTGTATAGTGATAACCATGCACTACAGTTTGTGACTCAACAAGAGAAGTTGAATTAGAAACATGTCAAATGGGTTGAGTATATGCAAAATTTCACTTTTGTGATTAAACATATTTTAGGTACTGCTAACAAAGTTGTTGATGCTTTGAGCAGGAAGTGTTTGCTATTGCAGGAGTTCAAAGTCAAAACATTGGGTTTTGATGATCTCAGAGACATGTACATAGATGATCCAGAATTCAAGGAGGCATATGAATCAGCTAAGAATCCAGTTCTTAGGGATAGAAGACAGTGGGCCGAGTACATGATCCAAGAGGGATTGTTGTTTAGAGGCAATCAACCGTGTATACCAAATTTTTCCATGAGGGAGAATCTGCTGAAGGAGAAACACAGCGGAGGATTGGCCGGACATTTCGGTCATGATAAGACATTCGCAAAGTTGAGCGAATCATACTTTTGGCCGGGAATGCGAGCTGAGGTCAAGGGATTCGTGGATAGATGCAGAATTTTCCATCATTCGAAGGGAAGGAAGCAAAATGCAGGGTTTTATCAACCATTTCCCATACCAGAGAGGCCGCGGGATATAATTAGCATGGATTTTGTATTGGGGTTGCTAAGAACACAAAGAGGTTGTGATTCAATCTTTGTGGTGGTGGATAGATTTTCCAAGATGGCACATTTTATCCCATGTCAGAAAACCAGTGACGTGACTCACATCGCGAACCTGTTTTTCAAAGAAGTCATTCGACTTCACAACTTACCAAGGAGTATTGTTTCGGATCGAGATACGAAGTTCATAGGGAATTTTTGGAGAACCTTATGGAAGAAGCTGGGAACTAACTTGTTGTTTAGTTCAGTGTATCATCCATAGACGGATGGACAGACAGAAGTAGTGAACATAAGTCTGGGAGATTTGCTGAGAATCTTGGTGACAGAGCACCACAACAGTTGGGACAATGTATTGCCGCAGGCAGAGTTTGTGTACAACGACTCAGTGAATAGGAGTATAGGACAGAGTCCACTCCAAGTTTTTTATGGCACACATCCGAGGGGGATTTCTGATTTGAAGGATTTAGAACAGACTACGACTAGGAGTGCTAGTGCAGAAGAATTCGTAGAGGCGATGAAAGAACTTCACAGCCAGGTGAAGGAGAGATTGCAGAATTCAAACCAGGAGTACAAGCGTAGAGCAGATCAGCATAGAAAACAACTTCAGTTTGAGGTTGGTGACTTAGTTCTGGCACACTTAAGAAAATAAAGGTTCCCGAGAGGAACATATAATAAATTGAAGATGAAGAAAATCGGACCCTGCAAGGTCTTGAAGAAATTTGGGGCAAACGCTTATGAGATTGAATTACCCAATGGGATCGGAATTTCTCCGATATTCAATGTCTCATATTTGTACCCATATAAGGCTGAAGAAACAGAGACTGGAAGTGAGCAGCCAGTGATCCAGTGGATGAAGTAGATGCTGGTTGTGGATAAACCATAGATGGAGTGCATACTGGACAAGAGAGTCAGTAAAAAGACCAGGAGGAAAGAATACTTTGAGTATCTGGTCAAGTGGAAGAACCATCTAGTTGAAGATGCCAGCTAGGAGAATGAAGTAGAGATACAGAAGCATGGACATACCGTGCAGGAGCTCATGGACAGGATCCCATGAAAGTTTTCAAGTGAGGGAGTATGATGCAGGAGCATCTCCCAAGTCAAGCGAGCCAGTGCAGAATGAAAGAAGACAGCTGGACAAGCCAGCATGAATTTTGAAATCACCTTGGGAATTGATGCACCATCTTAAATGGAGCCATTAAGATGAGATGCATTTGTAAACGTAATCGGACCTTGATCCATACGCTCTCGTCCCTAGTAGGTAGGAGGCATTTAAGATAGTTAATGCAGGCATATAGAATTTAATTCTAGATTAGATAGTTGTAGAGAGCAAGAGGGAAACATGATATAGACACCCTCATTGTGCATTGTAACATAATTCTGGAGAAGGAAGAGCAAGAGCATGCAGAGAGATGTGTAAGAACACCCATGTACAGATATTTGAATTAATAGAAGAGCTTTGATTCAAATTCATGGTTTGTGTTGTTCTTTGTGTATTGATGTTATGCTCATGAATGTTTTCTTTCTGGTTATACATTTGCTTTATGTGCTATGTATATGATTTCATGGTTAAGTTGAAGTCTGAGGGGAAGAAGGAATGAGTTTCAATTGTTTCTCTATCTGAGTGAGAATTCTTGCAAGGAGTGCAGTTGAAGTGTCCGCAAGGAGTGCGTCGACAAGGATTCATGGGTGTGTCTCTGAAGCTCAGATAGGTTTACTTTTGTTCTCATTTCCTCAAAGTGCAGTTGGGAACAGAAGCCGCGCAAGGAGTGCATAGGCCAAGTAAAGTCTCAGGGTTGTGAACCTGAGTAAAGTATTGAAGGACTGCTGCTGCAAGCGTGCGCAGATTTGAAGTATTCAAGCACTTGAAAGTGTTTGAAGGTTGCCGCAAGGAGTGCGAGCAAGAGGTTTTCTTTCTGAGAACTTGAAGTTGTGGAAAAGATTAGAAGGCGCATGAACTTTGAGTAATCGCAAGGAGAAGCATAGGGAGTTTGTGCTGTGAAGTGTTTAAGAAAGTATCACAAGTAGTGTGCAGGTGGACAAGTTTTCGAGGAGGAATACTTGGTTTGTTTCACAGAATATCATCAAGAGAAATGGACGGACGAAATTCTCCGAGGAGATTTCGCGAAATTCCGTGGGCCATTATATCTTGTGGAGGTGAAAGGGAGATACAATGACATATTCTCTAAAGGCTAAAAGCTCAGGAGGGGCAGAACCATTGATCCGAGCTACAAGGGCCGTTGGATCTACGCGTGGATTCACATATCAGGGTTTCATGGGTTGAAACTCCGTATACCTGCCACAAAGATCTCAAAATCGTGATACGTGATATCCCGATGACTATGAGAACAGTGTGGGGCCACATGAGTCAGCAAGTGGATAGGTGGCACATCACATGTTGGGAGTTCGTGAGTAGAAGGGTGTTATAACCCTAAATTGCACCACACATGCTTACCTGACATCAGGCCAACTTATAGCCCTTCCTTGCCAAGGCCATGCCTTATACTGCACGCGTTGGAACGCCGGCTGGCCCACTACAACCCGCGTTTACCTAACAAAAGCACAAAAGCAGGAAAGTTGCCGACGGGACGAAAAGATTTGGGTCAGTTAACTGAAACTCCTAGCCATGCATGGCCGAGAGTTCGTCCAAAACCCTAGCTCTTTCTAGCCTATAAAAGGAGGGGTAGGGGTACTATTTGGAAGAGGAAAAAGATAGCAAAGAAACTCTACCCAATTGCCGAATCCATTTGTCCCAACCCTTTAGCATTTTCTTAAGCCTAAACAGAATTCAAGCAAAGAAGTTGGAGGACAAAGAAGAGGAGGAGCCCAAGATCAGGATCGAGGAACGGTGGCTGGTCTCTAACATCATTGTAAGTTGATTCATCTTGAGATTAATAAAGAATACTTTTCCCGTCCCAATGAACAAGTGATATATATATTTTATTTGATTTATGCTTTAATCTCCAACCCTTAGATAGAAGAAGAGCATGCACGCGTAGTGTCTTGTCTTGTTTGCAGGATTGTCTTTGGAAGGAGCAACAAAAGCAAGGAGATAAAGCGCAATGGAGGATCTAAACCAACCGTCGATAAAAAGGTTAGTCGGTTCTTGCCATGTTTGCATGTGAAAAAGGGTTTTAAGTTTGGGGTAGAAGGTTAAAAGTAATTTCTTAAAGGGTCATGATCTGCATGCAAGTTTAAGCCCTAGCTTGTTAGTCCGTAGGGTATAATTTCCCAACAACAGAATTGTTGACTCCACTGGGGATATTACTTTTAGGGTTTCCGGATTTCATTGAGGTTTTTGGGTAGTTCAAAGAATTAGAATTCCTGTTTCTTTGTTTGTTTGTTTTCTGTTAGGTCCAAGCTAGCAGTGAACCTGGTTCATAATACCAGTTTTTCCTTGACTATTGCTTGACATTTATTATCGGGACACATAGAGGTACACGCGGCCTGCAGAAGGCTTGCACGCGTGTAACCTACGCCCTAACCTTCTGCAGCCCGCGTTTGAACGCTTGCTGCAGTGGTTTCAGTAGCGTGTAGTATTCATAAAGTTAGAGAGGCAGTCTCCTCTTCCCTGTCAGAAGTTTACCTTCTCAGGGCGCTTTCTGGATCCTGTCTGGGTCTTGCTAGTTTACTGTCTTATTTTCAGTCTGCTTTATTGTGTTTGTTGTCGTTTTCATTCATTTTTCCTTTTCTATTAAAGTAGAAGCATCCAAGCCTTTTAGAGACCCTGGTTGTCAATACCAGAGGCCTTTTTCAGGTCTGGGCTGCCTGTGTGTTGTTTTGTCTTGGCTTTTATACAGACCTGTGGCCTGTTTAAGTTTAGCCCGTGGGTACCCGCGTGCTGTTATAGCTCAGCACACGTTTGCATGCGTGTTGTTTCAGTGACAGTCGCGGGCTTGATTAGTTGCTTTCTATCTTGGGTGGGGAAGTCATCCCCTCCTGTGGTGAGAAGTGTTCCTCTCAGGGGTTTGAGTCTAAGGCGACACAGTCAGCAGGTTAGGGCCTCCCATCCTTAGCCTATGTTTTGTTAGTTGATGTTTTGATAGAAAGGACAAAAAGAAAAATTTGTGTTATGGTTTTTAGACAAGTGTTAGAATCGGTGCTTTCCTGATTGCTTTTTCGCATGTTTGCTCGGATTCTTTTGCGATCTGCGCTTTAAGCCAGAGTTTTTTGTTTTCATTCTCTTGGTTTTGTGCTTGTCAACATTTTCCCTTGTTGCGTCATTTTGCAATTGAATATAATTTTTTTTTTCTCTTGTCTTGTTTTCTTATTGATTTGAAGATTGTGTTGTTGCATCAGTAGCTAGGAAGAAGTATTTTTGCATAAGTTTTTGCAGTGCATTTAGAGTATAAGTAGCTCGCAGATCTGAGCGAAAGTCCCTTATATTTACTGCATGAAATCTTAGTAAATTTGAAAGTAAAAGAAGTCTTTCTTGTTGAAAAGTTGCTGGTTTTGCATTTTTTGTAAAAGTTTTTGTTTCCAAGCATTTCTTGTTCATTTTTCTTTGAGTCTTTACACACCATCAGTTTCACTTTCATACCTTGTGACTTAAAAATCCCATTAAAGGCAACACTAATTAAAATCAACTTGACTTTTTGTTTGAAGGGTGCATACACTAGCTCA
>ML825117.1:76825-104320 GCA_009831015.1 Picea engelmannii | reverse complement strand
GTAGAGACAACAAGAGGAAAGACCTTGTCAAGGAAAGTTAACCTTTTAGGAACAAAGGGGGAAAATAGTCAGAAGCAGAGAGATAACAGTGACATGGGGAGTCATCCACTCATGAGAATATTGATAAAGGAGTCCGAGTAAGAGAGGTGATCAATTTTGAGTATTCTACAGAGGATACAGTGGAAGCTGAAGATGAACAGGTCCAAGAATCAGAAAAAGAAGACTCTGTTTTGGATACAAACATCTGCAGGCCTCATATAAGAGAGTCCTTCTTGTTAGGGGGAGTTTGTGTTGATCTTAATATCTGATACCTCCTAAAATTACTGCCACAACTCAGGGGGAGCATGTTCTCTTTGACATTGATGTCAAAGGGGGAGAAAATAAGTTGGGTGCCTTAGTTGCCATCAATGCCAAAGGGAGAGATTGTTGGAAAATGTTTAACAGGTAGCATATGCTTGTCATTGATGATAAGTATAGTAGCAAAGATGGCATGAGTATAGGAAGAATGTAACAGATGGGCATCATAAGTATTTTAGGAAGACGCTGTAGAGAAAGCCAGATAAGTTCAGAAGATATAGTGCAGAGGATTGTTGGCAGGTTATCAGGTAGCGTATGCTTGTCATTGATGGAAATTACAACAGTGAAGATGGTAGGATCAGAGTGTGCATCGATGGAAAAAGAGGAACAACATAAGATCAGGAGGAATTAGTGCAGATTCGAATGCAGTGCGTAGGTATGCACCAGGGATGAGGTTAAATCATGACTAAAGATCAAGGGAGATAGCGTACTTAGGATCACATGCGGATCAAAGGTCGAGGCCTTTGACACTTAGAAATAATTCCAAGTAAGAAGGATGTGTAAGCTTGGAGGAGAAGCATCGATGATCGTTGGATCCCATCCCGAATTCCCAATGATCGTCAGATCTCAATGTAGACAAGAGGAGCGCACAGATATGGAGGATAGATCTCGGGCGTTAGATCCAAGCGCAAGACCCGACCATCGTTGGATCAAGGAGAAACTGTACACCTTTTAAAGTATATCAAGGAGAAGCGGGCGTAATCGCGATATGAAAAATCGTGACTTAATCTGAGCCGTCAGATCGAGGTTGAATCTGGACCATTGATCCCAGTCCATGTCGGAGTTTCGAGGATCGCGAGTTGAACATGTCAAAGATTATTAACATCAGGAATCTCGAAATCACGATATGCAAAATCACGATGTAATCTGAGCCATCAGATCAAGCTTTGATCTGGACCGTTTATTCCAGTCCGTGTTGGATTTTCGCGGATCGCATGTTGGAGATGTCAAAGAAACAATGTAGCAAGAATGCTGATTTCGCGATATGCGAAATTGCAATTCAATCACAGCTGTTGAATCAAGCTTAGATATGGACCGTTGATCTAACTCCATGTCAGAGTTTCGGGGATCGATAGATGGAGAAGTCAAAGACTCTCAACATTAGGAGTCCCGAAGTGCTAAAATGCGAAATCCCGAAACAAGACACATCAACAAACCTAAGAACACGTGGCACAACCAAGCAATGACAAGTGTCAAGCTAATTCAACACTTCAGGCACATGTAAGTCATGAATGAAAGTGACATGTGGCAGTATTCAACATGTGTCAATCCACTTGTGACGTCAGCAGGTTTTCACCTTTCAGAGTTTCGAGGATCGGGAGTTGGAGGCATCAAGAACATTCACCACAAGAATGTCGAAATCGCGATACGCGAAATCGTGAAATGATCTGAGACGTCAGATCAAGTGTTGATCAGGACCATTGATCCCATGCCATTTCGGGGTATCAAGGTTTGTGACTTGGAGAGTCGAGATGCCTCATCTCCAGGCTCACGAAATGCGAAATCATGAAAGCGCCTTATGCATAAGGCTGTGGTCACAACCCTTGGTCACATCACCGAGAGGTGGAGGAAAGAGCTAGAGCAACCAAGCTCCTCTTCGGAGATTGCGACATGAAGTGTCAAGACACTTGGGCATAGGAATGCCAAAATGATGAAACCCTATTTAAAGGCAAGATTAATTAAGTTCATCCAATGACGTAGATAAACCTGAACAAGATCGGAGGGCTACTATTGCACGACACAATGAAACTGCTAGAAACCATTGATGGTTTCTACCAGAGGATGCGAAGAGAGTTCAGTGTGATTTCCAAAGGAGCTGAAGATTCACATGGAATCTGCCAGTGGAATGAAGACGATTCATGGAGGCGATTGACAATTGATGAGAATTGAGGCCTGTAACTAAAACAGAGAAGGTGAGTTCGACTGTCACAGAGAAGACGAAGAGTCTCAAACTGCCAGAGAGGCTGAGGAATCTCAGTATAACATACAGTGATGCTGGACACACGGGGAAAACCACCAAAGAAGCTGAAGAGTCACGATGATGATCAGACATAGCACTGGAGAGGTGGAGGATAACGACGCGGAGTCAGCATGCAGAGGCATTGCAAACATTGCATGCACAAGGTGCATAGAAGCTATAAATAAACAGTACAAAGAAGAGATGGGGTTGTTGTTGTTGTTGGAGTTTGTTGTGGTTGTTGTTGTTGAAGGTGATTCATGTGTGAAGAAGGAGGAGAGTGTAGCAGCTGAATTGAAGAGAAGAGGATCTGTGCAGTGAATGGACATGGTGCACAAAGCATAAAAAGAAGAAGAATAGATAGTGCAAGTCATGTGTACATGAAGGCAGTGAGGCAGACAAAGCAACAAAATGAAGCAGAATAGTGATGAGTCTGGTAAGCCATTGTTGAACATTATATCACTGTAATAAGTTTCAGTAGAAAATATTTATATTTCAGGGAGGTTGGGAGGTGCTAGGGAGGACTATTGTCCTCAGAGGTTCAAGTGGGTGCTTGAACACAGGGAGTTGTAGCTTCCATCTGGTTGTAGCCAGAGAAACCAGGGTGGCAGGGTGGTGCAAGGGAGAACTCTTGTTCTCTATTATACAAGTTGGTGCCTCTATGATTGGAAGTTGGTGCTTCCATTCAGTTGGTGCTGGAAACACTTAGGGAGTTGGTGCTTCCTTCTAGTTGGTGCTAGAGAATCCAGGGAGTTGGTTCTTCCTTCTAGTTGGTGCTAGAGAAACCAGGGAGTTGGTGCTTCCTTCTAGTGGGTGCTAGAGAAAAACAGAGATTTGGTGCTCTCAGCAAGTAGAATCTTGCAAAACAGAGGTTGTAGCCTCATTATGAGTTGGTGCTCATATGTACGATAATGTAAAGAATGTAACTATTACTTATCATATAAAGAAAAAGAGGTTTTTACCCTTTATGGGTTTCCTCAGGAAATATCTGTCTCTGTGTATCACATGTGTGTGACTGATGCTAAATATGCTATTGCTTACTTCACTGCACTATTGTGATTGTCCTTCAGTGTTTCTGCAAAGAGTTTAAAAGAAGCATAATTGTTTAAGCACAGTAACAACTGATTCACCCCCCCCTCTCAGTTGTCCAACAACTCCTTGTTGCATTTTCCTCCTACTTCTTTTTAATCTTTAAGGTGTCCAAATAGGAATCTATTGTGCTTAAGATATTTGTCTTGAAGTTCTCTAAATGGTTCCCTATCTATACTCTTGTGATACCACCTGAACTAACTGGTTTCAAGTTTCTACTATAAGGACCCTGAACATTATTTCCTGTTTTATCTCTACTCCTCGAGTAATTCTTACACATTTCACAGATTTCAGAAAATGGTTTATGGGAAATGTCACCTGATGCCATCGGGTTAAGTCTCTCCATGTATTTCTCTGAAATCCCTTTAAGGAAAAGAGCCCTAACTGCATCATCTAGAAGGCCATGGTATTTTGATTTCTGTGAGATATAAGCAAACCATTCCATATAATCCTCAACATTATTGTCCTCTAACTATTGTATTTTGAAAATATCATTATGAGAATCCTTGGATTTGCAGTAATCTTGGTACTTCTTAAGAAATATATCTTTCATGGCTTCCCAAGACCTAATACTGGATTCTCCCAACCCCATGAACCATGTTAGTTCAGATTCCTTGAGGGTGGCGGGAAAGAGTTTTAGTTTCTGGGCATCTTGTAAGTAGTTGTAGCTCCTACACAAGATATCAAACTCAAATAGGAAGGTATTCGGATATTCACTTCTTTTACCATAAAAGGTGGGCAATGGAGAGAGGGGAATGTTTTTCATATTGACATTTTGTGTGGTGTCCAAAATTGGAAACCCAAAGGTGTTCTCGGTTTGGTTTCCAACTTCTTCTCCCTCCTCATGTCTTACATTTTTTTGATCCTCCTGATCATCCATATTGGTTTGGTTTCCAAAAAGAGAGTACCTAGGTGGTTTTACCTTGAAGAGAACAAAGTATCCCAACGTTCTTGTCTAAGAAAGGTATCCTTCTGATGGGAAGGTCTTTCGACTGCTTGGATGTCTGGGACTCTACTCGAGCCGGTTGAGATTATTGGTGCCAAAGTTTCTGTGTCAATTTGAGAGACAATTATATTGGCTGAACTACCAAACAAAGTATTCAACTGTTCAAGGTCTATGATGTCTTCAAAGTTAGGATCTCCTGATGGTGTTAAGAAAACAAAGGTTGTGTTGTTTGGTTCTATTGAGGGCTCGAGTGGTCTTACCTCCTATCCCACTATTATTGATGCTTCAACTTTTGGTTCTATAGTGCTCCCTGTTTTAGTCTCTTCATAGACTACTTTAGCTCTTTGGGTTGAGCTAGCTCCTATTTTTCGATATTGGTTTGCGGAGTTTATTAGTGGAATGTTCCTTCCCCCAAAAAGGTTGGAAGGAACCTTGGTTGAAAGATCTGATTTTCTTTTAATGTATCTTCCCTTTGGGTCCCTAGGTCTGTTCATGAAAGCAAACAACAAAAATAAAAACTACCATTGGGTTTAGGGGAACCTGCTATAACAGATGCACATGTTCTTACCTCTTGTATTAAAATTCCCCTGCCACCAAACTAATGCTAAGGTTTATAAATGATCTATTTTCTACCTTGAGACAACTCCCTGGCAACATAGCCAAAAATGATGGGTGTTCTATATGCACTAAATCCCTCAATTAAATTGTCAACCCGGGCTAAGTAAACTTAGAGTTGTAGCACTATATGTGCAAAGGGAGAAAATCTAGAGGAAGTATAGTCTAAATAAGGAGATGGTATATCTGAGGGATAACCTACTTAAGCAAAGACTATCACTGAGCAAACCCTATTAAGGAACTTATATTATTTACCTTAAGCAAATTTTAAACAATGGATCGATGGATTGTTCCTAAAGAAGAAAATGAAAACCCTACTTTGAACAAGTTAACTTAATAAATCTAGTAAGCAAAAGCAAGTCATCTATTTAATCTATTCAACTTAATGAGCAATAGTAACAACAAATTAATCTGATCAATCTATTCCAAATCAATGAGCCACAACAAGTAAACAAGTAAACAAGAAAACAATTAGCCTAGTCAAACTTATTCAGCAAGTAAACTAATCAAAACTATTCAATAGGTAACTAATCAAAACTATTAAGAAAGTGAACTCTATTCTTAATATAAAACTCATAATTACTTCTAATTTGCAAAGGGATATCTTAACCTATTGAATTAAAATCATCATGACAATATTCAAAGATTAATCAACAATTACTCTTAATCTACAATAACAAGAAACTTCAAATATAATGATGATGATTATGTCTTTGGTGTCTTATGACATCATGATGACATCTAACAATTAGTGATAGCTCAAGAGGAATAAATTAAATATTAAATTCTATGGATAAATGAAAGGTATGAATCAAGCAATCTAACGAGAGCTTAGCCATCATAGAAGAAATATCAATTATCCTAAAAATTCATGTGATCTCTTAATTTATGCATTAATCATCAACAATAAGAAAACACTATTCTACTTAATTCAAATACACTCTTATGCTAATGTAACCAAATTCACACAATTATAAACTTATAAAAAACTTAACTCAAACTCAAACCTCTAATTAAAATTGCAATCTAAATCTAGACTGGAGATTTCATAAAATAAACCAAGCTAATCCTATTATTAACAATTCGAATTGCGAGTTAAAATGGTTATAAAAACATGATTTAAATTCTACTGATACATACTACAACAAAATTGATAAGCAAGCTGAGAATTAAAATCAAAACTAACAACTATTCATCCATCGAAACTTTGCTAAAGAAACCCTATACTCTGTATTAACTCAATACCATGTTTTAACTCAATACTCTGTTTTAACTATTCTATTTCAACCTGCAGAAATTCAAACTAGCATTTAATCACACAACAAGGTTAGTAACTAAGCTTGCAACATATTTACTAATAAAAAGACAACATATTAACAACTATCCTTTACAAGCAACTTGCAAAAAGGAAATTGAAACAATTAAATCATGAACAACAAACACACATCATGTAAAATGATAAAAACACATATAACAGAAGATGAAAGAAATGGCAATTGCACAACTCAAATACACAAGATAACTATCTAACTATTCACCTAGACCACTGGTCCCCCCCCCCGGCCAACAGGTCATGGTTACTTCTCAACAATGAATCATGAGCTAAATCAAAATGATTCCGGCATTTAAATTAAAAACACAGTCTTGCCCAAGTTTGTGGAAATGTCCCGAATTACACAACAAAACGATTCTAGCAATCCTTCAAGCAATCCTTCACAACTATTTACAATTCTTAACCACTCTTGTCTGACCACTACTATGGTATTTATAACAGTTACAATTTGAGAGGTCGACCACTGGAAGGGTCAGCCTCCTCTAAAAACAACAAAATCCATTAAATGCGCGATAACTACCTTTGGCTTCTAGAAACCAATCGAGCCACTCAACGCTCAACATAACAACTTAATCCAAGATGTCAAGAGCTCAGTAGCTAGAGGCCACGAGGGTGAACAAAACCCATGTCACCGATTCACCCAGCAAATGCCACCGATATAACAAGCGCCAACTCGCCCACGTTTTTAGTGTTGGATGCAGTGCCAGACAGAGTGCCGAATGAAGTACCGGACGCAGTGACGGATGGAGTACCGGACAAGATACTGGATGGAAAAATGCCATGCGATTTTTCCTTGTGACACACAGATCACACATTAACTTCTTGTAATCAAACTAAATTAAACTCAAAATCATCACAAAACATTAATTACATGTACCTTGTATAAGCTATGATGATTTTCTATAAAATCCTTCAAAACTTCTTCAAAATGCTTATTAATACATATATAATATTGGTCAAAAAGGAGTCAATCAACATTATTAAACAACCAAATCACAAGCCCAACAGTCCACATTTTCAAGTGTGTATAAGGATGGCAACTTCTTTGGCGCCGTTGCCGGGGATAAGTCTTTTATCCTTGGCCTTAACGACTTAATTAATTTATTCTTTTAAGACTAAATAATAAATTTTACTCCCTAATTTTTTTTAACTTGGATTGATCTATTTTTGTTTACTTACTCTCCAAGTGGTGACTCCATTGGAAAAATCTTTGAAGTATACTACTAGGATCACTTCACAAGAAGTGACTTATTCTTTTCTTGAACCTAAAAAGGTTTATAGGAGGAGATTAAATCACTTTTCTCCTAGAAGGCTACTTGAAATTCTGGGGGAATAAGCACTCATTGATATCCAATTCTTGTTTCAAACTAATAATACACCAATTGTTAATACTACAACAACTAATTCTAATGTAACCATGAGTATGTTTATGATGCCTTTGAATTTTACAAGAATCCAAGGGGCTCCCCACACGATTCCTGACAAAGCTATTGAGAAGTTGCCTTGTTTTTCAGGAAATAATGTTGTTAGTGAACATTCTCACATTGTGAGTTTTGAATGTTGTGTTAATAAGTGGTTTTATGGGAATGATGAGGAGGATGTGAAGATGATATTGTTTGTGTTCTCCCTAGAAGGGGATGCTGGTGAATGGTTTTTCAGATCAAGATCCTAACAAGTTTAGTACCCTAGCCGAAATAATTAAAGCTTTAAGAGAAAGGTGGGGTGATAAGAAGGAGAACAAATTTTTGCTTGCTTCCCTTAGCTCAAGTCATAAAAAGGAAAACTAAACTATGGATGAATTTAATAAAAGATTTCATGACTTGGTGAAAAAACTCCCTACGGATATTAAGCCTTCAGATGTAGCGATTTTGATTTATTATATGGAAGCTTTTGAGGGAGAAATGAGATATGCACTAAGGGACAAGGATTCTCAAACCCTTAAGAATGCACAAGATATGGCAGTAAGGATTGATAAAAATATGCAAGATGCTAGGAAGTCTAACATTCCTGGTGTTTCTAGGGGAACTTCATCTCAAACTTATGAGGAAAAGAAAAAAAGGGTTGAAATTCAAGGGTCTTATAATGATGGCATTAAGGAACTCACTCAATTGATTAAACAAATGGATATTAATCATGCTAATCAATTGAATGCCATGCAAAATATGTTGATATCCATGGAAATGGGTCAATATAGTAGGCCCCAACATAGGCCAAATGATAAATGGTCTAAGAGACCTCCTCCTCAATATCAACGGCCACCAAATCCATTCGAATCCACTAGCTTGGTTGATCACCAAGCTATTGCTTATTGTAGACCTTGTAGACAGTTTCATGAGGAATCAAGTTGCCAAGTATTTCTTCATGTTTATGATGAAATGGGACCTTATAGAGTAGAAAATGAACAAGTTAATATGTTTGTTCATGAGTATAATATTGGCATGCATGAGTGGTTGGATTTGATGGAACATAGTGAGGGGGTAAATTGTAATACTTTTGTGGAGGATATAGTAACATAAAAGGTTGTTCCTAAACCTACTCCACAACAAGTGTTAGAAATGGCTAGATATGGAGGCATTACTTATCAAAGGAGTCGAAATAATAATCAGGGTAGGCCTCAAGGAAGTGTTTTAGGAGCACCTCCTCCCCCTCCTAAACCAATGGTTCACACAAGTTTAGATTTAAATATTGACTTAGGAGGGTAGTTAAATAATGCTAAGATGTTGGTACCTGTGTTAGAGATAATGAAGATTCCTCCTCAAAGGGACAAGCTACTTAGAGCCATAAAAAATCATTCTCAAAATAATGTTGACATTCCACCAATATTATCTTATTAGGATGTACCGGTTATCTTGCAGAATATGGATAGGGGAAATGAAAAGAATAAACCATTTTTCCTCTTTTTGCTCATAAATGATTTTATTCTTCACAACTGTATGCTTGATTCAGGAGCTAGCTCAAATGTTATGACTAAGAAATTAATGAAAAAACTAAACTTAAGAATATCTAGACCTTATCTGAACATTTGTGCTATGGATAACAAGACAATTAAGGTGCATGGTTTGATTAAAGGATTACAAGTACACTTGGTTGCATTCCCATACATCATGATTGAAATGGAAATTGTTGTAATTGATGTACTTGATGCTTGGGGATGTTTCTTTCAAGGAAGACAACTGCATATTTAGGTGGTAATTTTCAAATGGATTTAACTTATGCCACCATTCCAACTTCAAATGGTTCCATGTTTAGATTAAACAGGGAGTTGGAAATGAAGTTCCATGTTGAGGATCCTAGGAAGCCCACAAATGATGTTGTGTATCGTGAACTACAGATGGGATGTTATAAGATAGAGTCTACTTCTCTAACATCTACCAAGATGGAACTTAAAGAGGAACCCCCAAACATTTATAGTGTTTGGGACAACATGGATTCTTTTGATGGGATTTTTCTTGAGGAAGATTTGGATAAAGTGAATAATGATTTGACTCCTTCATAATTAAAATCAGAGTTGGATTTTTCAGTTGAAAATGTTTCATCCACTCAAACTTCATTAGAGAAATCAGTTAGATGTCGGAAGAAGTCAAATGGAATTCTTGGGCCACATCCTCTTTGCTTGTTAGAAATTGGGAAAATCAAAGATATAATATTTAATGAAAATTTGATGGAAGATCATAAGGATGATAAGGTTAGTAATGATAATGTGAAGTATATTATCCCTATGAACATGTATGCCAAGCCTTTTAAGGAAAAATTAAGTTCATAAACTTTTCACTTGGCACCTATGCAAACTCATCAGAATTGTTTTAAGGAGGATTATCCCAAGTGGCCTAAGGTTAGAAGTAGGGATTCACATGAAAGCAACATAAATCAGGATAAAGTGTATGAGTATTCTATCAACTCTTCTCAGCCAGTGGGATGACATAAAGTCAAACATGCTAGTGAGAGGACTCCCTCTTGAAGTGTTTCTTCACATGGAAACTTGGTGTCCAAAGGGACACCCTTGCAATATATCTCTAACCCTTCTCCTTTACTTCAGTTTTGTATTATTTCATTCATTATGTAATTATGTTACTTCGATGATTCATTGTATCATAGTTTCATTTTTGTTGTACAATAGTAATTTCATCATGTAATTGTTGTTTATAGCATTTCATTTATTCATTTGTTTATATATGTATTTATGTTGGGTATTGGTGAGCACTCTCTTTTGTAGATTTTGGATTCTTGTATGCTCTCATTCCCTAGTGAAGATCAAACACACGTCCCCATGTGGAGCCAGATGTTGAATACCTATTTCTACTAGGGGGTCAACTCCATGTACCATGAAGATATGCACCTGATGGTGTTACCAAGTTGAAGACTTGTTGGTTCTACAAGGCATATTTGGCATTCAACACATGCTTCTGTAATTGGAATTTCTGCTCCTCTGCGTGGGATAATAATGTAATGGGTCTGCATGAATCATAGTTTAGGTCAGTTTCCCAGGAATTCATCATTAGAGGAGTTCCTTTCATCAAGTGTTTTTTTTCCTTAGGTTATTAATTTGGCCTAACCAACCTTATTAATTTCCCTTGAGTTTTTCACTCCCACATAATTCTCCAAAGTGGTGAAAGGCGCTCTAATGGCCGAACCCTATGGTATAAAGTGTATAGAAATATTGTAAATGACCTTGCTAGACATCTTCTAGAGTCTTGCAGAATTCGATCGAGTCTAGATAATTTTTTTTTTAATTTTTTAAATTACCCATTTAATGGTAATTTTAATTAATTTTTGATAAAAATTGTAATATCTAGGTCATTGGGATTTTGATAGGGGTATTTGTGCTCAAAATAAATTTAATGAGACCCCCTATACCCTTGGACCAAGTTTCATCTCGATTGGAAAATTTTTCTAGGTGTTTTACCATGAGGAGTCTAAGTTGGTCTAAGACAACATTTTAATTGCTGGAATTGACAAAGTCAAACTTGTCAAATTTTTGTAATATGAGAAAATTAATTAGAGAAAGAGTGAGAGAACTTAACCAAAACTATTCCTAAGCCATCCTAACCCTTTCCAAACCTTTTCTTCACCCCCTCACTTAGCCATTAAGTCAAAACATCTCACTCCCCTAGAGAGTTGCAACCCCCTTCTAGAAGAATCTATAAAAAATAAAAAAATAAAAGAAGTGGGACCTCTTCTCTCCCTTGGTGCTACTCCCTAGTCCATCCAACTCATATTTGGACTTTTAAAACCCTTTCCAACTCATTCCAACTCATTTCCAAAACCCTAGGTGACTAAAAACCTAGGAAGTGCGCCCCCCTTCTTGAGATGCTCAATAATGCTATGTGATTGACACTTGGAGAGCATACAAGAGGGCTAAATCTTGGCTACCAAGTATAAATAAGATCCTTCCTGCCATTATTTTCACATGATATATTCTCTTGCAAGGTTACTCTACCCAAATTCCTCTTCTCTTCTCCATTCTCTCCCACTCTCCTCTCTCATTCGTCTTGGTCTCTCTTTCTTTTCTCAAGCTTGGGAAAGTATTTGTCTTAGCTTGCCTTCTAATAAAGAAATATTTGGAGGAAATATTGGCATTGAGAGTCTTCTTGGTGTCTTGTATCTACATTGAAGGTAACTTGTATTTGGTTTTGTTGAGTTTTTCTTATAGATCTAGTGTAGGGTGTCCAAACAAAGTATTTTGCTTGGATAAATCTATTGTAGTATTTCCATAGATCTTATGTGTAGTAGCTTCCTAATTTTAGCAAAGTATTTTGTTAATATCATTGGATCTATTCACCCCCTTTGTTTGTCTTGTAGCTTGCTCTCTCATATTTACATGTTACTAAGGGTTTAGAAAGAGTAATTTCAGATCTGGAAATTAACTTTTCACCCACTTATTTTCCTCTTAAAAATTTATGTTCTTATCTATCTATTTACTCTAACAATTTGGGTACATTTTCTTCTCTTGAATAGCTCTCTTTCAACACATTATTTGTTGTCCTAAAGGTTAAAATTTTCTGGTTTTCACTAATAGAAGTTTTTTGAAGATGTTTGGTGTTTGTATAGCATTTCTAGCAAGCATTAGCTTGCTGATTGTTTGTAGGTTTTCACCAAAAATAGGGAGGAACAACCCATTCGGGGCCATATAAAGTMAAAAAAACACCTCCCAAGTTGGGGTAACAAATACCCAATYCTCTYTCTCTCTCTCATTCTCATTGTAATSAAGCCCAAGGGAGTCCCAAGGGCTTGCTCTTCTCAAGMAAATTTAAATTTCTGCRTTTTATTTTTATTGCTTTCCTACAACTAGGAAAGAGTTTGGCAAAGCCAACTATCCTATATCGTAAGGCTAGGAAATTAGATTTATTTTCAACATCTTTTTTCATTTCTAGGTTTCCCCACTTGTCCTTAAGACAAGGTTCCGTGGCTAGGATTAGTTTCTTTTCAAGTTCTTTATTCTTTATTGTTTGTGTACACCTAGGAAAGAGTTTGGCTAAGCCAACCATCCTATATCGTAAGGCTAGGTGTTGGTTGTGGTTTATTGATTCTAGTKMTTTTGTATGGTTCATCTTTAGATATTAGAATATAGTTTCTTTTCATTGCTTAAGCCGTGGAGGCATAGTAATGTGATTATGTTTTTCCAAGCATTTATGTTATTTCCAAGTACTCACTTTGATTTCAAGTTTAATCACTTAATATATTTCAAGCTTAAGCAATTTATTTCACTTTACTTGCAAGCACTTAACCCAACTTAACTCAATAATTATTAAGGCAAAATTTATCTTAGATCCATAGGATTTCAATCTATCTAGTTAATTAGAGCACCTTTAACTGTCTCAACTTTTCCACCAAAAAAGGAGCCTAAGGAAGAAGTAGGGGTGCTAGATGAGGGATGGTCTCACGACACTAGGTGTCCCCCTTTTGGAGTACTTTTGTTCCCGGTTTGACCTGTGGAGCTAGGGTGTGGCCTTGTTTTCTTCACTTGTTGAACACCCAATAGTTTTTTGGTATAAGCGGGGAGCATTCTGGGGAAGTCACATAGTTTTAGGATTCACACCTTAACTTAATCAACTTAAGCAATCCTAAAACTTAATCCACCTCAACTTGGTATAATCTCTTAATATTTTGATGGCTTAATGCTCATCAACTTTGCAATAATTTCACTTAAGTTATTTCACATGCAATTTTATTGAGCTCTCGTGGATGGTTAACTAGTTTACTTTGAAGTTGCGAACTTGCCCATGGAGGATTTATCTTGCATTATCTTTAATCACTCCTAGAAATTGCGCATCTTATGGAGGCACTTCTTGTTTGGGCTTGTAGTTGTGTTGATTCCATTGAAGACAACCCCTTGAAGTTGTGCATCTTCTGGAGGCACTTCATTGTTTGGGTTTGTTATAGAAATATTTGTCTATTTAATTTTCTTTCTGAGTCATAACATCATGAGTTTCACTACCATACCTTTTTGAGTAATCACAACCTTTATGGAGGATTACCTCTCTGGGGGGATCTAAAAGACTGGTTGTTAATCCCACGAGGGCCCTTATAATTGATTTAGTTACCTCTGATCTTTAGCAGGGAGTCTCGGGCCCCTCTTGGGCGAGACATACCTTCTTTAGGGAGGGAGGCCACTCAGCCACTTTACCCGTTTGTATGCATATTGGATGTTTGACTTTTGGTGTGATATTTGATTACTAGTTGTCCTTAGGATATTTTTTTTTTTATCTTTAGAGTCTTAAGTCATCGTGGATTCAGACCGGCCTCCCCGTTGGTCCCGTTGTTTGTTACAGTTACCACCGAATTTTGAGTCTTTTCTTTCTAAAAGGCATAGAGTTATTAGGCGTGGTATACACACATCCACTGTTCAGACTTGTGATTCTACAAGGATGAGTACTGAACCTAGTCTTCAGAACACTGGGAGCCCTTCAACTCCCATACACACTATAGTTAATGGAACCCCTTCGACTCCTGCAACCACATTGGTTGTAGTGCCATAGGTACCTATCATTACTATGGCTCGGCCTATAGTGAATGCTCAAGCTACAACCTCGAACCCTTTTGGGTCTCTTGGTCACTCACCGGGCTATAATGTTCATTCCATCCCTATGGCTTCTAGTCCTTTTTCCTATGGTATGCCCAAATTTACTTCGCAGTTTTCAAACACCATCCTAGATGCTGGCCTTAATGCTAGCATTGGGATTGGGGGCACTACACCTCCTTACACTCCTTTTTCGTTTGGTGGGTCTCAAATCCCTCAAATGACTCCTAATATGGGAGGCATTCCTATTTTTAACCCTGGGTCCAATCCTCCTGCTTCTGGGTGGAACAAGGATTAGACTCGGGGTTAAAAGCAGGAATGCCTCCCATATTAGAAGTCGTTTGAGGGATTTGAGACCCACCAAACAAAAAAAAAGTGTAAGGAGGTGTAGTGCCCCCAAGCCCAATGCTAGCATTAAGGCCAAAAACTAGGATGTCGTTTGAAAACTATGAAGTAATGTTGGGCATACCATGTGTTACAAGGGAAAAAATCCCTATAGCCAAGGGTAAACCGCAATAGACAGGTATGACTGCAGAAATCAACTCAATTCCAACATATGCTATATAAACTAATGTGCAATATAAGAAAGAGGCCTACCTCGATCCAATGTTTGATGATGTTCCATCGTTGAGCACTTTGACCCAAAGATTTATACCTGCAAGACGTTCTCAACAAAAAAGCAGAGAAAGTATACAGTGATAATATAAAAGGGGTTAGCATATCAGATAGCATAATCCATTAATAAACATTACAAACAAACCCATGGATAATAATCATATATTTGCAAGACATCAATAGGACGGGAAATGAGTATTTCTATTAATAATTGATCAGCAAAAGTGACAATGATATAGACTTCCGTGTTGGCACGGTTCGAAACCAAGAAATCAAGTTCCTTCCAACTGGGTCTCCACCACTTCAATCCTCCACCAAAGGAAAGCTCATAGGAAAGAGGAAATGAGGTCCTCTCAACAATAGGGAGAGAGCTTGGGGGATGAACACTATGTTTAGACTTGAGGGACAGAGGGATGCAGTCTCAATATGAAGTAATTTCTCTAGAGTAACTTTTCTCTCAAAGTTGAATGCTTTCTCCTCTTTTTCCATAGGTCAAAATTGTGGTCTTATAGCCTTCAGGATGCAACTGAAGGGCTAAGTTGGAATGTTTCCAATATATGGAAGGCCAAGGATCAGAGATCTCTTGTCATGACATGGAAACCCGACCTCATTTTGTATTTTCTGGCACAAATATCGATGTACACGAGATGTAGTGGATCAACAAGCATATACGCATCTTGCATAGCAGATAGGGAGCGTATATGTGGAAAAATGTATATTTTAGCTCTGGATTCATTAAAAGGGGATGATAAGTCTGCAAAGGGAAATGGAAAAAGGCCCTCTGTGCAGGATAGAAATGGTGAGTAAAATCTTTCTATAACATATGCCCCCTAATGTGTGAGATTAGAGGAGTATCTGCGATGGCCGAAATACATTATAAATAACCCAGAAGTGGAGTAGTGGAGTGTAAGGTAGCTCGAGAGGTAGTGGGGGGGCCTAGAGGGCCCATAGTGATAATAGTGGAGGCCATTCAATGTAAGATGGACTAGGTCCATTATATTATTAAATAAGACCCATTATGGTAGTTAGATATAATAAATGGGTAATTAGATATAATAAATGGGTAATTAGATATAATAAATGTAAGAGGACTTCGTATAAGGTTCTACTTCTAGAAGATTCCTCCTCTAGAATGTTCTTAGGTGATGGTAGCACTATATAAAGGGGTTCAAGCAATGTAATATGAAGAGAAGTATTGCATTTGGAGTGGTAGCTAAATAGGAGGATGCCCCCTCGAAGACACAAGTGAACAGGAGAGGATCCCTTCCATAATAGGATACATTGTATGGTGTTTCCCTACCTCAAGGGTTTCTATAATAAAGTTGTGGTTTTCTATATTTTTCTCTGTCTCTTTGTGGTATTTCTTGTTGGACAACTGAGAGGAGGGGGGATGAATCAGTTGTTACTGTGCTTAATAAATTATGCTTCTTTTAAACTCTTTGCAGAAACACTGAAGGACAATCACAATAGTGCAGGGAAGTAAGCAATAACATATTCAACATCAGTCACACACATCTGATACACAGAGACAAATATTTCATGAGGAAACCCATAAAGGGTAAAAACCTCTTTTTCTTTATATGATAAGTAATAGTTACATTGTTTACATTATCATACATATGAGCACCAACTCATAATGAGGCTACAAACTCTGTTTTGCAAGCTGCTACTTGCTGAGAGCACCAATTCTCTGTTTTCTCTAGCACCCACTAGAAGGAAGCACCAACTCCCTGGTTTCTCTAGCACCAACTAGAAGGAAGCACCAACTCCTGGTTTCTCTAGCACCAACTAGAAGGAAGCACCAACTCCCTGAGTGTTTCCAGCACCAACTGGATGGAAGCACCAACTTCCAATCATATAGGCACCAACATGTATAACAGAGAACAAGAGTTCTCCTGATGTAGAAGAATCTCTCCACGTCAGCCAACCAGCCAGCCATGTCGCGCGCATGCATTCAAAGCTGAAGAGAGAGGCTTAGTCCTCATTTAAAATCTGAATTGAATGTAATTTAATGTTTAATCTGGTGAGCTATAGAGCCGTGCCTTTGTGCAGGCATTAGGTAGATCAACCTTTAATGTTGTATGGCTGAGATCTAGATCCGATAGTGGCCTAGACAGCCCATTCAATGCAATTGAATAGGGTAGGTAGGTTGGAGGGAAGAGCTCGAAGAGCCCCCTCAGGTAAAAGAGATTTTAGGATCTCATTTTGAAAAGAGGATATAATAGTGGAGAAGAGAGAATCTGCAAGTAGAGAGCAGAAGAGAGAAGAGCCGAGACCTTGTTACAGGCCGTGCTCAGGAACACCTTGTATAAACAGGCATTTTCTATTTTAATATAAACAGAAGCAATTTTTCCTGCATGTATTTCTGTGTTATGTGGGTTCTTGTGAGTGTTCTATTATGATATGAATGTATGCTATAGATGTATGTTAGGCATTTGCAGGAGTGTGCTTGGTTTCAGGTGAAGGTCTTTGAGGCTTCATACCAGGAGGGTGTGACAGAACACTGCGGGTTCTAATAGCCGTGCACAGAGGTTGCACTTCTGAATTCTGCGGGTTCAGACAAAGACATGCTGCGACACAAGAACTAGAATCAAAAACTTAGAGAAGACCTCAAGGTTGCTAAACACCTTGGAGGCAAGGCTGTGTATGAGAGACACAGTTGCAGACAGAAGCTCTGAGGAGTTCTGTGAAGCTCTTCCAGGTGGGCATTGAGCAGGTGCAAGGAGTGCATAGAAGAAGATTTCTCTTGAGAAGTTCAAGAAGAAACAAAATCATTGAGAATTCTGTGAAGCTCTGCCAAGTGGGAATTGAGCAGGTGCATAGGTGCACAGGAGAAGGAGACATAACTACTAGAAGTTCTGAGAGGAGATACTATGCCATGTGGGCATCGAGTAAGTGTGCAGACAGACAAAGGAGAAGAGAACTCTTTGAGTTCTGGAATTTAGAGGAAGAATCCACTTAGGGATCTTCACAGGGTTGTTGAACACCCTGCAGACTCAGCAAGGAGTTGCTTGAGTGGAAGGATAGCTAGGAGGGCATCCAATTTCTCCATCTGTGGGAGAAGGAAGAAAGATAAAATCCCTTAGGGGTCTGAGTGGTGAGAAGCTCAAGAGAGACAACACTATGTGTGCATGAAGACTCCGCAAAATTGCAGGAGTTGAAGAATCCTTTGAGGATTCGGAAGGAGAAGATCAGGAGGACGAGTGCTTTCAGGCATAGAGCGTAGCTGCAAGGAGTGCAGAGGTTGAATAAATCTTTGGAGGAGTTCAGAGTTCCCAGAAGCTCAGGAGGAACAAATTTTTCATATGCAATGGCGAGAACTCAGAGTGATGGAGTTAACAGAGGATAAAGGGAGAAAAGGTTGAGGCCTTTGGATTTTGAAATTCTTCTCCATCTGGGAAGAAGGAGTGCGCAAGCTCAGAAGAGCACAACAGTCGTCAGATCGGCCGGAGGAAGAGATCTGGACCGTTGGTTTCTACGTCCAGGAGGAGCGCGCAGGAAGAATGGATCTAGACCGTTGGATCTTGGTCCAATTACTCGTCAGTCGTCGGATCGGACATGAGCTGCACGAGATTTACCATCGGGAATAGCCAAGGTGAAAGTCTCGACGAGAGTTGTCATCGAGATATCGACACTTGAGATATCGGAGGTCCTGAGGTCAAGGAAGTCGAGACATTACAAGTATCAAAATAGCGAGATTGAATCTGAGCCTTCCGTTTGAGGGGGGATGCGTGTCGAGCGATCATCCATTTTGGAGATCCGAGCATTAGGCTCGCAGAGGAGAGTCTCGAAGGAATCGGGATATCGAGACTTCAGCGATTGTGAAATCGAGAGTCTCGATGATAGGAGATCGAGGATTTCCATGGTAAAAGTCCCAGGAACGATCTGAGTCGTCCATCAGTTGGGAAACATGGGTGTGATCGAGCACCCATCGACATTTTGGCACATCGGAGTTCAACGTTTCACGAGTCCAGAGGACAAGACTTCCAGGACATTTGAAGTCGTGCAACCCAGAGATCAGAACCGTCCATCTTGAAGGGACGCGTGGAAGCGAGTGAGACCTTCGGGAAAGGTCCCAATAGGAGAGCATATCGGAGAATCGGGATTCGAGGGATCGACAATCCCGTGGGAAAATGCATTTCAACATTTGAAACCTCGAAGTCCTGAAAGGTGATAAGACTGTTGTCATAGGAAAGGGAGGTCACGTGGACCATGAGTCTAGCCCGAAGGCTAGCGGAAGTTAAAGTGTATCGGGAATCAGAGGATCGCGGATCCTGAGGACAAGTGCATTTCAACACTTGAAGGTCTGAAACCTCGATAAAGAAGGATAAGGCTGCAGTCTTATGAGAGCGGTCATATGGACCAGGGTATAGCCAGGAGGGGCTAAGGTCGAAAGACCATATTGGAAAATCAGAGATCGGGAGTCCATGAGGACAGTAACTCTCGACATCAGAAAAGATGAAACCTCGAAACCTGAAATTAAGTTGGGGGAGTTCACGGTTGAAAGTAGAAAATCTGTGTGGGGGAATGAAGGACTTGTGGATCGAGTTTTCATTAGAGATTCCAGCAGGGAATTGGAAGAGCTAATTCGGCTCGCATGAGGTGATTGAACGATCCTGTGAGCGGGAGCACGAGGAGGTAGTGGTCGCGCTTCGTCCTGCGTCAAGTGGTATAAGAGTGAGAACTCTGTTTTTATATTTCAAGTAGAAGGAGAAGACAGAGCGCTGGAGACTCGGTGGCGATTGTTTGCAGGTAGGCAAGCAGCGGTTGAGAAGACAGTCAGGGAGACTGTAGGAGGATGAATATGGAAACACCCTTAGTGCAGAGTGACAACAGTAGGTTTGCTAGGAGAGAAGACAGAGACAACACCATGGTTACTAAAGACCATAGGCATGCTGGGAGGAAGAGCAAAGTAGAAAAGCTTGCAAAAATGGATAAAGAGCTCGCTGAAATAAGAGAAGACATAGAAAAGCTCGAACTGCGGATGCGACAGAAAGCAAAGCCGAGATGGGTATATGAATGGCCCATGAAGAAGCCGAAGGTAAAATGGCCAGTCAAGGAGTTGATGGTCAAAAGACAGCGTAGGTTGTTAAATGGATGGTTGAGGTATGTTGAGAACCTCAATGGACCTGAGGAGATGGTTCAGGTATGTGAACCAGAGAATGGGAGAGGTCTCAATGATGCAGAGAATAAATTGGGATCGGCTGAAGATCTCAAGCACTGCCAAGTGGGCAGAGAGGAAATTCCAATTTTCCAGGTGGGAAAAGGACTGAGATTGCTGCGAGATCTCAGAGATTGTCATGAGGACAGCCAGGGAATTTCACATTTCCAGCTAGGCAATGAAATGAGGTTGCTGCGGGATCTCGAAGACTGCCAGGAGGGTAGTGGAAGCATCTCATATTGCCAGGTGGGAAGATATGAGAATTCGAGGCTATCTGAAAGTCTCGTGGACTCGGAGGTGAGTTCAATTCAGAAAAGGTTGCTAATGAAGATGGGACCGGTTGATCTCATAGTCTACCAGGAGGGCAGTAGAGGCATCCCATATTTTCAGGTGAGCAGGGACAAGCAGATGGGACTGTCTGAGAGTCTCATAAACTCAGAGGTGAGTTGGAATCATCCTGAGGAGCTGACAAAGCAGATGAGCTCGGAGATGAATTTAGATCAGCAGATGCAGCTGACAGAAGAGGACAATCTGAGAAGCCTTATGATGATTGGGGAAATTCAGGTATTCCTGCCACTTTCCCAAAAAGAGGCAAAAATTTGTATTGCAGGAGTAGCAACAGCGGAAGAACAGTCAAATAATACTGTCAAGGAGGAATTGGAGCAGGTGTTTGAAACTGCCCAAGTAGAAGCAGACGAAGATGAGAATGAGCATTCTGAGGAATGGCTCAATGATTTCGACCAGGGAGATGAAAAGAAAAAAACTACAGCACTGAAGCTAGCAGCAAAGGAAGCCAAAGAGAAGGCAGACAGATTTATCACTCGATGGGAGATGGAGCTAGAGATGCTGGAGGATTAGCTGAACAATCCAGAGCCAGCAAGAGAACTGACAGAAGTTGAGCTATCAGAGAATGTGACTGAATAGTCAGTCAATCAAAGGGAGACTGCAGAACAGAAGTCTGCAGCAGAGTGGCAACTTGAGGCCACAGATGAAGATGAAGAGGATGGCATGGGAGATCATGATGATCTACCCAATTGTAGAAACTTTTTGTAGCTGAGGAGACTGCAAAAACATGACCAACCATTGGAGCAGCTGGATGCGGTGATCGAGGAAATCAAAAGGCTGATGTTAGGGTCAGCAGAGACTGCCAGTGAGGAGAAACTGAACAGAAAAGAAGCGACAACAACAACAACGCAGAAGCAACAACAACAGGAAGATGGAGCAGATGAACAACTCCAGAGGATGATTTGGGATCCAGGGGGATTTCAACATCAGAGATAGGAAGCTCATGAGCAGGAGCTCATGATTTTTGCAGCTGAGGAGTATGATGCAGGAGTATCTCTCCACGTCAGCCATCCAGCCAACCAGCCACATCGAGCGCATGCATTCAAAGCTGAAGAGAGAGGCACAGTCCTCATTTAAAATCTGAATTGAATGTAATTTAATGTTTAAGATGGTGAGTTGTAGAGCCGTGACTTTGTGTAGGCATTAGGTAGATCGGCCTTTAATGTTGTATGGCTGAGATCTAGATCCGATAGCGGACTAGACAACCCATTCAATGCAATTGAATAGGGTAGGTAGATTGGAGGGAAGAGATCAAAGAGCCCCCTTAGGTGTTTGATTTCAAGTGAAGGTCTTTGAGGCTTCATACCAGGAGGGTGTGACATAACACTGCGGGTTCTGATAGCCATGCACAGAGGTTGCACTTCTGAATTCTGCGGGTTCAGACAAAGGCGTGTTGCTGCACAAGAACTGGAATCAACAACTCGGAGAAGACCTCAAGGTTGCTGAACACCTTGGAGGCAAGGCTATGTATGAGAGACACAGTTGCAGACAGAAGCTCTGAGGAGTTTCGTGAAGCTCTGCCAGTTGGGCATTGAGCAGGTGTAAGGAGTGCACAGAAGAAGATTTCTGTTGAGAAGTTCAAGAAGAAACAAAATCACTGAGGATTCTGTGAAGCTCTGCCAAGTGTGCATTGAGCAGGTGCATAGGTGCACAGGAGAAGGTGACATAACTATTGGAAGTTATGAGAGGACATACTCTACCAGGTGGGCATCGAGTAAGTGTGCAGACAGACACAGGAGAAGAGAACTCTTTGAGTTTTGGAATTTAGAGGAAGAATCCACTGAGGGATCTTCACAGGGTTGCTGAACACCCTGCAGACTCAGCAAGGAGTTGCTTGAGTGGAAGGATAGCCAGGAGGGCATCCAATTTCTCCATCTGTGGGAGAAGGAAGAAAGATAAAATCCCTTAGGGGTTTGAGTGGTGAGAAGCTCGGGAGAGACAACACTATGTGTGCGCGAAGACTCCATAGAAGCACAGGAGTTGAAGAATCCTTTGAGGATTCGAAAGGAGAAGCTCAGGAGGACGAGTGATTTCAGGCACAGAGCGTAGCTGCAAGGAGTGTAGAGGTTGAAGAACTCTTTGGAGGAGTACAGAGTTCCCAGAAGCTTAGGGGGAACAACGTTTTCATACGCGTTGGCGAGAACTCAGAGTGATGGAGTTCGCAGAGGAGAAAGGGTGCAAAGGTTGAGGCCTTTGGCTTTTGAAATTCTTCTCCATCTGGGAAGAAGGAGTGCACAAGCTTAGGAGAGAACAACAGCTGTTAGATCGACCGGAGGAAGAGATCTGGACCGTTGGTTTCTATGTCCAGGAGGAGCGCACAGGAAGAACGAATCTAGACCATTGGATCTTGGTCCAATTACCCATCAGCCGTTGGATCGGATAGGAGTTGCACGAGGTTTACCATCGGGAATAGTTGAGGTGAAAGTCCCGATGAGAGTTGTCATCGGGATATCGACACTCGAGATGTCGGAGGTCCCGAGGTCAAGGAAGTCGGGACATTACAAGTCTCAAAATAGCGAGATTGAATCTGAGCCATCCGTTTGAGGGAGGACGCGTGTCGAGCGATCATCCATTTCAGAGATCTGGGCATTGGGCTCACAGAGGAGAGTCTCGAAGGAATCGGGATATCAGGACTTCAACGATCATGAAATCAGGAGTCTCGATGACAAGAGATCAGGGATTTCCATGGTAAAATTCCCAGGAATGATTTGAGCCATCCATTAGTTGGGACACATGGGAGAGATCGAGCACTTGTCAGCATTTTGGCACATTGGAGTTCGGTGTTTTGCGAGTCCAGAGAACAAGACTTCCGGGACATTTGAAGTCGCGAAACCCTGTAGGATATCAAAGCCGTCCATATTGAAGGGACGCGTGGCAGCGAGTGAGACCTTCGGGAAAGGTCCCGATAGGAGAGCATATCGGAGAATTGGGATTCGAGGGATCGAAAATCCCGTGGGAAAATGCATTTCAACATTTGAAACCCCGAAGTCCCGAAAGGTGATAAGACTGTGGTCATAGGAAAGGGAGGTTACGTGGACCACGAGTCTAGCCCGGAGGCTAGCGAAAGTTAAAGCGTATCGGGAATCAGAGGATCATGGATCCTGAGGACAAGTGCGTTTCAACACTTGAAGGTCTGAAACCCCGATAAAGAAGGATAAGGTTGTGGTCTTATGAGAGCGGTCATATGGACCAGGGTATAGCCAGGAAGGGCTAAGGTCGAAAGAGCGTATTGGCAAATCGGAGATCGGGAGTTCGTGAGGACAGGAACTCTCGACATCAGAAAAGACAAAACCCCGAAACCCAAAATTAAGTCGGGGGAGTTCACAGTTGAAAGCAGAAAAGCCGGGTGGGGGAATGAAGGACCTGTGGATCGGGTTTTCATCAGATATTCCAGCAGGGAATCAGAAGAGCTAATTCGGATCAAAGGGGAATTTGAACAATCCTGTGAGTGGGAGTGTGATGAGGTGGTGTTCACGACTCATCCTACATCATCTCCCTTGCACCACCTTGCCACCCTGGTTTCTCTGGCTGCAACCAGATGGAAGCTACAACTCCCTGTGTTCAAGAACCCACTTGAACCTCTGAGGCAAATAGTCCTCCCTAGCACCTCCCAACCTCCTTGAAATATATATCTTTGCTACTGAAACTTATTATAGTGATATAATGTTCAACAATGGATTACCAGACTCATCACTGTTCTGCTGCATTTCGTTGCTCTTTCTGCCTCACTGCCTTCCTGCACACATGACTTGCGCTATCTGTTCTTCTGCTATTTATGCTCTCTGTGCCATGTCCATTCGATGCACAGATCCTATTCTGTTCAATTTAGCTACTAGAATCTCCTCCTTCATTACACATGAATCACCTTCAATAACAACAACCACAGAAACTCCAATAGCAACAACAACCCCATCTCTTTTCTGTACCATGTATTTATAGCTTCTGTGCACCTTGTGCATGCAATGTTCACAATGCCTTTGCATGCTGACTCCGTGCCGTTATCCTCCACCTCTCGAGTGCTCTGTCTGATCATCATCGTGAGTCTTCAACTTCTCTGGTGGTTCACCCCGCGTGTCCAACATCACTGTATGTTATACTGAGATTCCTCAGCCTCTCTGGCAGTTTGAGACTTTTCATCTTCTCTGTGATAGTTGAACTCAGCTTCTCTGTTTCAGTTAAAGGCCTTAATGCTCATCAGCTGTCAATCACCTCCACGAACATCTTCATCCCTCTCAGAGACTCTTCACCTCCTCTGTCAGTCATCCCGAAGTGTTTTCGAGTCCTCTGGCAGAAACCATCAGTGGTTTCTGGCAGTTACACTGTATCATGCCACAATTGCCCTCCGATCTTGTTCAAATTCATCTACATCGTTGGATATCCAGTGAGAAAATCTGGATGACCAGAATCTATGCTCCCAGATCTACGGTTGGGTTTGGATTCCAGAGCCACCCTGCCATTCTATCTTTAAGCAGAGGAGGGGGGGTCCGAAATTGGGCACGCATCTCTCGAGCAGTCAGGATTAAAGTACCTAGATGAACGACACTCATGTGATTACGAACCCCCTTTTCCATTCTGCCTTTAGTTAAAGGGGGGGGTCCGGAATGGTAGGGTATCGAGGAAGGGCCCCTCCTTGTCCTCTGACATCTGTCCATCTCTTGATTACCGAAACTCCGAAGTGGTGTAAATCTGTTGATGTCACACGTGGATTGACACGTGTTGAATACTGCCACATGTCACTCTGATTCATGACTTACATGTGCCTGAAATGTTGAATCAATCTGACACTTGTCATTACCTGGTTGTGCCACGTGTTCCTAGCTGACATGGTATGCTGACGTGAGTCGGATCGACAGTCCAGATGTGATCTTGATTCAATGGCTACGATTGAATCACAATTTCGCGATTTCGACATTCTTGTTGCATCGGGTTCTTTTCCTCTCCATGTCGCGATTCACGAAACTTCGATATGGAGTCAGATCAACGGTTCAGATCTGATCTTGGTTCAACGACTATGATTGAATCGCGATTTCGTGATTTAGGCATTCTTGTGCATTTGGTTCTTTGCCTCTCCATGTCGTGATTCGCGAAACTTTGATATGGAGTTAGATCAATGGTCCAGATATGATCTCTATTCAACAGCTGCGATTAGATTGCGATTTCGAGAGGTTAGGGAACATTGTTCCTTTGACTCTCTAGTCAGTGAACTGACGATCTATCCCCACGTGTCCTGCCTGAAGATGGACGGTCCTCCTTCTTTTAGGATTTTGTGAGCCCTCTACTCCTTGCACTTTAAAGAACGTGCAGGTTCTCCTCGATCCATCGGTGGTCGGACCCTGCGCTCGGATCTAACGCCCGATATCTATCCTCCATATCTGCGTGCTCCTCTTGTCTATATTGAGATCTGACGGTCATCGGGAATTTGGGATGGATCCAACGATCACCGACGCTTCTCCTCCAAGCTTACACATCCTTCTTACTTGGAAGAATTTCTAAGTGTCAAAGGTCTCAACCTTTGATCCGCCTGTGATCCTAAGTACGCTATCTCCCTTGAGATTTAGTCATGAGTTAACCTCATCCCTGGTGCACACTTATGCACTGCATTCGACTCTGCGCTAATTCCTCATGAGCTTACGTTGTTCCTATTTGTCCATCGATGCACACTCTGATCCTGCCATCTTCACTGTTGTACTTGCCATCAATGACAAGCATACACTACCTAATAACCTGCCAACAATCCTCTGCACTATCTCTTCTAAATTTATCGGGCTTGCTCTGCAGCGTCTTCCTAAAATACTTCTGATGCCCATCTGTTACATTCTTCCTATACTCATGCCATCTTCACTGTTGTACTTGCCATCAATGACAAGCATACGCTACCTGTTAAACATTTTCCAACAATCTCCCCCTTTGGCATTGATGGCAACAAAGGCACCCAAATTATTTTCTCCCCCTTTGACATCAATGTCAAAGAGAACATGCTCCCCCTGAGCTGTTGCAGTATTTTTAGGAGGTATCAGATATTAAACCAATGCAAACTCCTCCTGACGGGATGGCCTGCAGAATATTTGTATCTAAGCTAGAGTCTTCTCTTTCTGATTCTTGGACCTGTTCATCTTCAACTTCTGCTGTATCCTCTGTGGAAAACTCAAAATTTCTCACCTCTCTTACTCGAACTCCTTCATCAACCTTTTCTTTTCATGAGTGGATGAATCCCCCTGTCACTTTTATCTCTATGCTTCTGACTAATTTCCTCCTTTGTTTCTTAAAGGTTAGCTTTCCCTGACAAGGTATTTCTTCTTGTTATCTCTACAAGATGTCATATAAATCATTTTTTAAAACAAAATGTTGTTGTTGAAGAGCTTCTCTCCTATTGACATACTGCATAATTGTAGCTCGTACTTTTCAAACAACCCTTGGATCTCCCCACTGGTTCTCATCGATCTCTATCACTGCAATTTTCATTTTTTTTTTTCATGATGCTTACCATCCAAGGCTTTTATGACCATATTCAATCATAGGAAAAAGATGCTACAATCACTCTCATACCTGCTTTTCTTTTTCACAGACAAAGGACCTGTATCAGGTTTCTTAGGAGTATTGGTTTCTTCCTTGTTGTATCCAATACCAGATTTGTCATTTGGTGATCTCTGACTATCCAAGATCTTATCCAGGGTCATGAAGCTATTTAATAACTTGCTTTGGGTGTTTTCCTTCAGAACCTTCAAGAATTATGCTTCCATCTTATGGCATGGTTCTTCTCCTAATTCATCCATAGGGAAAATGCTAACTGAACATGTTTTATTGCATCTGAATCTTCTTCTTTACTTGCAGGGGAGGATTCAATTTCAACATCATTAATTGTCCTTATGCCTTTATTCACCTCTTGTCTCGAGTTTACATTTACCTTACATTCTTTGGACATGAACACCTCTTCACTGCCTCTGTCACATTTTTGACTTGTACTGAGCAACTTAGGTTTCAAATCATCCACAAGCAGAACGTACTGGGCATCTCCTTTGTCATTACTCAAACTCATCATCCCTCTATCCTTGATTTTGCA
>ML825117.1:45126-65502 GCA_009831015.1 Picea engelmannii | reverse complement strand
CAACACAACCTTCAATTTCAACTCTGCAATTCAGAACTAAAATGCAATCTTTCACTAAATGCGCTAAGATAATGATAAATATTCAAAGATGAAAATGCCAACCAATGCAAAATGCCTATTTTTTAGTATTTTCAATATACTAAAAAAAAAATGCACGGACTGATGAGAAACCTGATATATAAATTCTACTGTGTATAAAATAAATAACTTGAGCAGAATACCAAGCAACCACGCAAACAATCCAGAGAACAAGGAAAAATAACAAAATGGAAAACAAAGATAAAGACTCCGCCCAAAAATTCAACTCTAAACAGGTTTCCTGTCATCCCAGATAATCTCAAAAGACACTACAAAGACCTAATAAGGCTCAACAATCTTTAAATCATACCCAGTGGTCACTAAACCAAGAAAACAAGCCAGGGGAAGTGGTATACGTGACTATTCAGGAGAACATAGCATATATACGCTTCTTGTAGTGAGACAACAAGCGTGTATACACGACTGTGAAGGAAAAAATGACGTAAATGCTTTAAAACAAAGCCAGGCAAGGGAAAAAGGATGAAAACACAGACCCAAAGAAAACTGGAAATGTCCAGCAGTGATACGACAAAAAACACAAAGGAAAAAAGAGCAATGCAAGAAGAAAAAGTACTTCAACCCTTAGAAGGAATATCTCTCCCCAGTGGAGTCGCCATTTTTGTTACAAGGGAAAAACTCTCTATGGACAAGGGTAAACTACAATAGACAGGTATGACTGCAGAAATCAAATCAATTCCAACATATGCTATATAAACTAATGTGCAATATAAGAAAAAGGCCTACCTCGATCCAACGTTTGATGATGTTCCACCGTTGAGCACTTTGAACCAAAGCTTTATACCTGCAAGACATTCTCAACAAATAAGCAGAGGAAGTATATAGTGATAATATAAAAGGGGTTGGCACATCAGATAACATAATCCATTAATAAACATTACAAACACGCCCATGGATAAAAATCATATATTTGCAAGATATCAATAGGATGGGAAAGGAGTATTTCTATTAATAATTGATTAGCATAAGTGACAATGATACAGACTTCCGTGTTGGCATGGTTCGAAACCAAGAAACCAAGTTCCTTCCAAATGGGTCTCCACCACTTCAATCCTCCACCAAAGGCAAGCTCATAGGAAAGAGGCAATGAGGTCCTCTCAACAATAGGGAGAGAGCTTGGGGGCTGAACACTGTGTTCAGACTTGAGGGATAGAGGGATGTAGACTCAATATGAAGTAATTTCTCCAGAGTAACTTTGCTCTCAAAGTTGAATGCTTTCTCCTCTTTTTCCATAGGTTGAAATTGTGCTCTTATAGCCTTCAGGATGCAACTGAAGGGCCAAGTCAGAATGTTTCCAGTATATGGAAGGCCAAGGATCATAGATCTTTTGTCATGACATGGAAACCTGACCTCATTTTGTATTTTCTATCAAAAATCCTGATGTACGTGGGTTGTAGTGGATCAACAAGCATATACACATCTTGCATAGCAGATAGGGAGCGTATATGTGGAAAAATGTATATTTTTAGCTCTGGATTCATCAAAAGGGGATGATAAGTCTTCAAAGGGAAATGGAAAAATGCTCTCTGTGCAAGATAACAATGGTGAGGCAAATCTTGCTATAACACCATGGGAAAAAGGACTAGAATCCATAGGGATGGACTGAACATTGTAACCTGGCGAGTGACCAAGAGACCCAAAAGGGTTTGAGGTGGTAGCTTGAGCATTCACTATAGGCTGAGCCATAGTAATGATAGGTGCCTCTGGCACTACAACCATTATGGTTGCAGTAGTCGAAGGGGTGCCATTAACTATAGTGGGTGTGGGAGTCAAAGGGCTCCGAGTGTTCTGAAGACTAGGTTCAGTACTCATACTCATAGAATCACAAGTATGAACAATGGATGTGTGTTTACCACGCTTAATAAATCTACACCTTTTAGAAAGAAAAGACTCAAAATATGGTGAATAATGTAACAAGCGACGAGACTGGCAGGGAGGCTGGTCCAACTCCACGATGACTTAAGACTCTAAAGATAAAAAATATATCTTAAGGCCTAGAGTAATCATATAGGCTAGATCCTCCTAGATATTTAACCAATTAAAACTAAATCCTAGACATAATCTCTTAATTCACATAGTAACGAGGGTCTACCCCCCTTGGCTTCCCTAGGAGTAAGCCTCGACAGACGAAGTTCAAGTTGAGGTGACTGTGGGCTTGAACTTAAACATTGTGTCTTCGAGGACACACTAAGTGGATTGAGACTTAGTCCATGTTTGGAAGTGTTTTTAAGGATGACAACATCTTTGGCGTCGTTGATGGGGATAAGTGTTTTATCCTTGGCCTTAACAAATTAGTTAATTTGTTCTTTTAAGACTAAATAATAACTTTTACTCCCTAATTTTTTTTAGCTTGGATTGGTCTATTTTTTTTACTTACTCTCCAAGTGGCAAATTCATTGGAAAAATCTTTGAAGTATACTACTAGGAGTACTTTGCAAGGAGTGCCTTTTTCTTTTCCTGAACCTGAAAAGGTTTATAGGAGGATCTTAAATCACCTTGCTCCTAGAAGGATACTTGAAAATTTTGGGGAAGAAGCACTCATATCCAATTCTTGTTTCAAACTAATAATCCACCAATTGTTAATACTACAAAAACTAATTCTAACGTAACCAAGAGTATGTTTATGAGGCCTTTGAATTTTACAACAATCCAAGGGGCTCCCCATATGATTCCTCGCAAAGCTCTTGAGAAGATGCCTTGTTTTTCAGGAATTAATGCTGTTAGTGCACATTCTCACATTGTGAGTTTTGAATGTTGTGTTAATAAATCATGTTATGGGCATGATGAGGAGGATGTGAAGATGAGATGATAAATCCTTGGAAGGGGATGCTACTAAATGGTTTTCAGATCAGGATCCTAACAAATTTAGTACCCTAGCCGAAATAATTAAAGATTTTAGAGAAAGGTGGGGTGATTAGAAGGAGAACCGATTTTTTCTTGCTTCCCTTAGCTCAAGTCATAAAAAGGAAAATGAAACTATGGATGAATTTAATAAAAGATTTAATGACTTGGTGAAAAGTATCCTTATAGATATTAATTCTTGAGGTGTTGCAATTTTGATTTATTATATGGAATCTTTTGAGGGAGCAATGAGATATGCACTAAGGGATAAGGATCCTCAAACCCTTAAGAATGCACAAGATATGGCAGTAAGGATTGATAAAAATATGCAGGATGCTAGAAAGTCTAACATTCCTGGTTTTTCTAGAGGAAATTCCTCTCAACTATATGAGGAAAATAAAAAGAAGGTTGAAATTCAAAGGCCTTCTAATGATGTCATTAATGAACTCAATCAATTGATTAAATAAATGGAGGTTAATCATGCTAATAAATTGAATTCCATGCAAAATAGGTTGATAGCCATGGAAAGGGGTCAAGCTAATAGGCCCCAACACAGGCCAAATGATAAATGGCCTAACGGACCTCCTCCTCAAGATAAAAGGCCACCAAATCCATTCTAATACACTAACTTGGTTGATCACTAAGCTATTCCTTATTGTAGACCTTGTGGACAGTTTCATGAGGAATCAACTTGCCAAGTCTTTCTTCATCTTTATGATGAAATGGGACATTATAGAGCAGAAAATGAATAAGTTAATACTTGAGGGAAGCTCCAACTCCCCAATTTTCTGGCTACAACCAAAAGGAGGACACAACCCTCTATGTTCTTCGACTACAATTGAAAGGTGGATACAACCACCTATCCTTGCCCCGTTAAACCACCCTGAAATATAAATGCGAAATGTAGACAACCTGTCACTGTCACTGAATCAACCTGTCACTGTCAACCTATACCAATAACCTATAACAACCTGTACCAATCAACTTGCACCAAACAACCTATACCAATAACATGAACCAACATGTACCATGCATCAACAATGCATCAAATTGTACCTCAACCTGTACCATCAACAAGTGCATCAACCATGCATCAAACTGTACCAAACAACCTGTACCATAAACAAGTGCATCAACCATGCACCAACCTATACCTCAACCTATAACTCAACTTGTACCATCAATGAGTGGATCAACCATGCACCAAATATTCATCAAATACACATAAAATATGACTAATCAAGATGTACCAACATCATCAACTATACACCTCATGTATGTGCCAACTCATGAACTACTTGTCTCAACCATGTACCCAACATGCACCTCAAACAAAATACCTCATCAATTTCATCATCCAAATCTGATTTATAACTATGTAATAGACCTGGTCTATATGATCACATATCTGCAAACCTTTCTTAACTTTAACAACAAGAGACTAGCATTTTCATCAAACTTTAGTTTAGTTTCACATGACTAATTTTGGATTAGTCAACAACCCTAACTTGAAATAATAATAAATATGTACCTATAATGAATAAAGATCTAAAAATGGTAAAAAATGTTCTTCAGTTTATTTTGTGTAATTCCTCCAGACTTCACTACTTGGAACCTCTCAGAAAACGAGTTATAGCAAAAATGACATACCTTGTTGAATTCTGGCTTATTCTAAAGAGAAAAATTGTAAAGTGTGCCCCGCAAGGAATATTTATAGTACGGATATGAAAATTGTACATAGAATACTACATATGGTACTCTAAACAATACATTTTKTYTTATTKAATTTGGATATGTTAGGAAGTAGTTATGWCATTTTTACCYGAAACACCCATTTTAGACTAGTTTCAGGACTAGCCAAAAACCCTATTTTCCACGATGCGTAACTCCAAAAATACAATGACCCACAAGTTGAAATTTGTATGAAAGATACTTGGATATGTTTCCTCAATGGAATCTCAATTGCAYGGTCTGAACCATTCTAGAAAACAAGTTATTTAAAAAATGGTGAGATGACCTRTAAATAACATACCTTAGAAAGCATCATCAAAAGAATTTATCCTCCCTTGAATTTCGGCCTTCTTTACTTCACCTTCYCTATGAAATTTGGCTTAGATTTCCTTTGGTTACCTCAGTCACCTATGTATATTCAATATGCTCAAKTTTTATTAAAATTAGAGAGTCTTTCCTCTTATTTATAATTTCATGTAGCTTCCTCAAGGGGTTACCTTTTAACCATCTTAACCCACTTTCCTTATTTTAGGGTTAACCCACTTCTAATTTCTCCATTAACTTTATTATTTAATTAATTTATTTTGTATTCACTTTGAATTATAGTACACTCATCACTTCAATTTATTATTTACCTTCTAAAATATCTTAAACCACTTTGACTACTTTGACCTTTTTGGGGATTCTAGGTGACTCATGAGGGTTCTCCAACTTCACATGGTCAAAACTCTCTAACTGTGAGGATTTATGTGATGTTACACATGCCACTGGAAATGGAATGAGATGTAATATACATATAGAATAATATTTCCTTCAAATATATCAAAACGCATACCATTATCCATCAAACAAACTTGGGTCCATTACCCAAACTTGGGTTCTCCAACTTCTCATGGCCATAAGTCTCTAACCGTGAGGATTTATGTGACATTCCACATACCACCGGAAATGGAATGACATGTAATATCCATCCATAATAGTCTTACCTTCAAATATATTAAAACCCATACCATTATACATGAAACGACCTTGGGTCCATTACCCAAACCTTTGTGCTACCGAAATTCACTACCAGACTTTCTCTAAGGGTTGACATCAATCACTAAGGGTTGAAATCAATATAAAATATCACTCTCCAATGGTTGAAATCAATGACAACCAACAATCCATACCAACTTTCAATCAACCTAAGCCAACTTTCTGACAATCTCCCCCTTTGGCATTGATGGCAACACCAACATTGATGGAAACAATTTGTCATGATAACATTCATGGTTATACTCCTCATCAATGTTTCTATCTCTCCCCCTTTGACAAAAATGACAAAGGGTATCTCCCTTTGGGGCTGCTCCCCCTGACTGAACTCTCCTTGGTTATGCTCCTCCTATCTACATTCCTTTGATTTTTCTTTGTGTTTATAAACCTCTGGTTACTCTCTCTTCTTTCATATGAATAATATCTCCCCCTTTTAAAAAGTGTATCACTCTGAATTCATATCGCTCATTCTTCCCTTGTGACAATCGATCCCCTTGGAAACATGCCTCTATGCTCTCTCTCCAAGTATTTACCTTTACATATGATAAATCTCTCTCCCTTTGTCATCAATGACAAAGGTATCTTTCCATCCGAGGTTTCTCCCCCCAACATAAATATTCCTAAAACTGATCTCCAAACCCGAATTGTGTTATTTATGGTGCTTCCTCGTGTACATCTAAGGCATATAAGATAAGCATTCAAAATAATTCATTTTGGAGTAGAAATTACTCCTAGTCTTTGGCGAAGATACTCAAAGGCTTCCTATGGAAGCGGTTTTGTAAAGATGTCTGCCACTTGTTATTTTGTGCCCACATATTCAACTCTGATATTATTCTCTGTAACCTGTTCTTGTAGAAAGTGATACTTGATTGGAATGTGCTTCATCTTGGAGTGCATCATCGGGTTCTTTGAGATAATGATGGCGATTTTATTATCACAATAGTTTTGAATTGGCTCCTCATACTCAACCTCTATATCTATCAGAGTTTGATTCATCGATAGAACCTGTGTACAACATGCTGCTACTGCAATATACTCTGCCTCGACTATAGATAATGATATTGCTGATTGTTTCTTGCTTAACCATGATACTAAACACTCACCCAAGTAGAACACTACTCCACTAGTGCTTCGTCGGTCATCAATGCAACCTACCCAATCTGCATCTGTGTACGCAATAAGTGATAGATCCTTTCCTTTTGGATACCATATTCTAAACTCTTCTGTTCCTTTGAGATATCTGAAAATCCTCTTCACTGCTAATACATGTGATTCCTTTGGTGCTTCTTGAAATCGTGCCACATGTCCAACTTCTGGAATTACATCTGGTTTAAATGTTGTCAAAAATAGTAATATACCAATCATTGACCTGTATTTCCTATGGTCTATAGACTTTGAATCATCATCTTTTCTCAACTTGCAACTGGTTTTCATAGGAGTGGTAACTAGTTTGAAATCTTCCATTCCGAACCTCTTTATAATTTCTCTGGTATACTTAGTTTGAGAAATAAAAATCCTTGGTTTCTTTGACATATCTGAAGACCCAAAAATAAGGATAGTTCTCCAAGTAATGACATTTCAAATTCATTTTGCATATCCTTTGCAAATTTCTTGATGTAGAGGTTGTTGTCTGCACTGCCTTTCCATAGTTCATAGGGAGTTTTTTCATTTTTGTTTCTGAGCATTACTTTGTTTTGAATGTGAATTATTGTATGCACTGCATGTGTCCAAACAAATCTATCAATTTGGAATCCATTAGCATTGTTCGAGCCATTTATTGCATAACTATCATCCATTATGATAATATTCCTTTGTCTCTGAACCACTCTCTGAACCAATCTATGAATCCATGCTCGTGTCCACTGTCATATATCTGTCCAAACCTGCTAAGTGTTCTTACGAATCCATATCTATCCATAATGTCCAAGATTCTACTTGAAAAAATTTCCATAATGCTGACCCATTTATCACTATACTATCATGAAGTCTTCATTAATCTATCAAACTATACTTCTGCTAACTGACTACTCTAAATCTGTCTTCTCAAACTCTGCAAGATGCTCGAAGGATAGTTCTTTGGTTTGTCACAACTATCGCATAGACTCACCCTATCTAATATTCATATTAACTAGGAGTCTCTAAGAAGGATGACACAAAACAATTCCTTCTCTGATGTGTATTCATCATCATCTTCATTGGTAGATTCCTTATCTCTCTGAGCTCTGACTTCTTTCTTTCTGTCTGTGGATTCATATTTTATTACAATGACTGAAAGTACAATCTCTTGAACCTGTTCCTTATTTACATGTCCTTTCTTTCTTTCAGTTATTTTCAAAACCTTTCTGTATCTGACATCTTTCTTTTTCTTTGTAGATTTTTCTTCATCTCATTTTATATTCAATCTTGTGATCTCTGGTACATGGTTTTTGTTGATCTGTTCTTCTTGTTTTCTTGTCCATACTTTCTTATATCTGATATCAATGTTCTCTTTCATGGAAGTATCAATCATGCTTCTACAATCACTGGCTATGTGTCCATAGTTATTACATTCGTAACACTCAATGTTACGTGCAACCACATAAGCATTTCTTGCTTGAAAATTTATTTTATAATCCCTACAATCTGCAACCTTATGTCCAAAATTAGTACAATAGAAACAATGACCATAAAATAAATTTGCATACCAGGGAGTGAATGATCTTCTTTGTGGTGTAGTCCTTCTGAATTTTTGACTTGACTGATCATGATCATGATTGAAGATTCTTTGTGGCTTGAATATAGATGGTCTTCTTGAAGATGTATCTTCAATAGTTTTCTTAGATTCTGGTTGACCATGATTCCTTCCTTTGAGTACTTCTGTATAACTCTTTCTATTTTTTTCATTCTTCTTTTCTAGCAAACTAGAGTGGTTCTCTTCACTCTTTGTAACTAATGTGGATGTTTTTGTTTCTTCAACGTTCTTTTTGAGCTTGACGATTTTACTTCTCAATGTGACAACTTATTCTTCAATCTTCTCAACCTCTTCTTCTTTCTTTAATATATGAGACTTCATGGCTTGTTTTGTTCTCTTTGCTTCTTCAAGCTAAATTTTTAATGTGATTATTTATTCTTCAAGTACTTTCTCTTCTTGACCAAACTATGACTCAAGCTAGTTTAGATAGTTATTTCTTTCCTTAAGATGATCTGTCAATATCTTCTCTCTCATTTCTACTTCTTCCTTCTGTGCTGCTATGTTGGCTTCCAAACATTGCTTTTGATATTCAAGATTTTATTCAATCTTTATAGCTTCTTCTAGCTGAGTTCTTAAGTTCTCGATGACCTGTTGGGCTTCTTAAAAAATGTGAACACTTTCCTTTTGTTTCATGAATTCTTTATTGAGTGAATTGTTTTCTTCTCTTAGTTCATCTAAAGCACTAATCAATTCTTCTTCATAATTTTCTTCTTTTTCAATTTTTTTTTTCTGTCTCATTTCCTTCATGGCATTCTATTTCAAGATGTCCTCATTTTTCACAATTAAAGAAAAACAACATACCTCTGTTGATTATGTACTCTTCATCTCCTGAATCTATTTGACATGGTGAACATATTTCTTCTTGATATGTACCTACATCTTCTTTGGCATTTTATGAATCTGCAATGAGTGAATAATATATATCATGTAACTTATCCCAAATTTCTTTGGCTGATGAAAATTTACCAAACTTTTCTCTTACCAGATTAGGTAATCCTTCCCAGATGAAATCCATTGCTATTTTGTTATTCTTCTTCAATTCTTTCTTGGTTGCAATATTTTCCCTTTTTGAGGTATCATATCTTGTAACGAATGATAGCCAAATATAATACCCATGTGCCTGTAAAAATACTTTTGTCCTTCCACTCCATAGCTCATACTTTAAACCATTCTGACCATTAAGCAATGGTACTCCATTCTCAGAATAGTCCATGATATCCTTCCAGTGGTTAAACTGTTTCATGAAGGAACCTACTTTGATACCAATTGTTGGATTACTGAGAGGGGGGGTGAATTAGTAATAGAGAAATTTAATCCTTTTTAACCATAAAATGCAAGTGTTATATCAATGTAGGTTTATCATCCAATAGTTGCAGAGTAAATAAACAATGAACAAATGAACAATCATACACATGCACAATACACCAATGTTTTTACGTGGAAACCCAAAGTGGGAGAAAACCACATAATGATTTTTCTTATATGTCTTTAATAATTACATTAATTGGAAGCACCAACTTCCTTTTTTTTCTAGTTGCAACTGGAAGGAGGCTCCAACCCCCTAGTTTCTCAGTCTACAAACCGAGGGAAGCTCCAACCCCCTAGTTTCTCAATATACAACTTGAGGGAAGCTCCAACTCCCCAATTTTCTAGCTACAACCAGAAGGAGGATAACACCCCCTATGTTCTTTGGCTACAACCGAAAGGTGGCTACAACCACCTATCCTTACCCTATCCAACCACCGTGAAATATAAATTCCAAATGTAGATAACCTATAACTGTCACTGAATCAACCACTACCACTATCGATCTGTCACTGTCAACCTGTACTAATAACCTGTAACAAACTATACCAATCAACCTGCACCAAAAAACCTGTACCAACAACCAGAACCAACATGTACCATGCATAAACCATGCATCAATCTATTCCTCAACCTGTACCATCAACAATTGCATCAACCATGCATCAACCTATACCAAACAACCTGTAATCAGCTCGTACCATAAACAAGTGCATCAACCATGCACCAACCTGTACCTCAACCTGTACCATCAATGAGTGCATCAACCATGCACCAAATATGTACCAATAATGCATCAAATACACATAAAATATGACTCATCAAGATGTACTAACATCATCAACTATACACCTCATGTATGTGCCAACTCATCAACTACTTGTCTCAACCATGTACCCAACATGTACCTCAACCAAAATCACTCATCAATTTCATCATCCAAATCTGATTTGTAACTCTGTAATAGACCCGGTGTATATGATCACATACCTGCAAAACTTCCTTAACTTTAGCAACAAAATAATAGCATTTTCATCAAACTTTACTTTAGTCTCACATGACTAATTTTGGATTAGTCAACAACCCTAACTTGAAATAATAATAACTATGTACATGTAATGAATAAAGATCTAAAAATGGTACACAATGTTCTTTAGTGTCATTTATGTAAATACTTCAGAATTCACTACTTGGAACCTCTCATAAAAGGAGTTATAACAAAAATGGCATACCTTGTTGAATTCTGGCTTATTCTAGAGTGCTAATTTGTAAAGTGTGCCCCATATAAAATATTTGTTGTATGGATATAAATATTGTACATAGAATACTAAAGACTGTACTCTAACCAATACATTTTTTCTTACTAAATTTGGATCTGTTATGAAGAAGTTATGACGTTTTTACCCGAAACACATGTTTTAGTCTAGTTTCAGGACTAGCCACAAACCCTATTTTCCACGGTGTGTAACTCCAAAAATACAACTACCCAAAAGATGAAATTTGTATAAAAACTAATTGGATATGTTTCCTCAATGGCCTCCCAACTTCACGATCTGAATGATTCTATACAAAAATTTATTGCGAAAATGGTGAGATGACCTGTAAATAACATACCTTAGAAAGCATCATCAAAAGAATTTATCCTCCCTTGAATTTTGACCTTCTTTACTTCACCTTCCCTCTGAAATTCGAATTAGATGTCCTTTGGTTACCTCAGTTACATATATATATTCATTATTCTCAAGTGTTATTAAAATGAGAGAGTCTCGCCTCTTATTTATACTTTCATGTAGCTTCCTCAAGGGGTTACCTTTTAACCATCTTAACCCACTTTCCTTATTTTAGGGTTAACCCACTTCTATTTTCTCCATTAACTTTATTATTTAAATAATTTATTTTGTATTCACTTTGACTTATAGTACACTCATCACTTCACTTTATTATTTATTCTAAAATCTCTTAAACCACTTTGACTACTTTTACCTTTTGGGGCTTCTAAATGACTCATGAGGATTCTCCAACTTCACATGGCCATAAATATCTAATCGTGAGGAGTTATGTGATGTTCCACATACCAATGGAAATGGAATGACATGTACTATCCATATAGAATATTATTTCCTGCAAATATATCAAAACTCATACCATTATCCATCAAACAAACTTAGGTCCATTACCCAAATCTAGGTTCTCCAGCTTCTCATGGCCATAACTCTCTAATCATGGGGAGTTATGTAACGTTCCACATACCACCGGAAATGGAATGAAATTTACTATCCATATAGAATAGTATTACCTTCAAATATATTAAAACTCGTCCCATTATAAATGAAACAACCTTGGGTCCATTACCCAAACCTTTTTCCTACCAAAATTCGCTACCAAAATTTATCCAAGGGTTGACATCAATCACTAAGGGTTGAAATCAATATACAATATCATTTTACAATGGTTGACATAAATGACAACCAACAAACCATGCCAATTGTCTATCAACCTAAGCTAACTATCTGAAATAATATTGGCATGCATGAGTGGATGGATTTGATGGAACATAGTGAGGGGGTAAACTGTAATAATGTTGTGGAGGATAGAGTAACATAAAAGTTTGGTCCTAAACCTACTCAACAACAAGTGTCAGAAATGGCTAGATATAGAGGAATTACTTATAAAAGGAGTGGACATAATAATCAGGGAAGGCCTCAAGGAAGTGTTTTAGGAGCACCTCCCCCCCCTCCTAAACCAATGGTTCACACAAGTTCATATTTAAATATTGACTTAGGCGGGAAATTACATAATGCTAAGATGTTGGTACCTGTGTCAGAGATAATGAAGATTCCTTCTCATAGGGAGAATATACTTAGATCCATAGAAAATCCTTGTCATAATAATGTTGACATTCCACTAACAATAGCTTATCGGGATGCACTGGTTATCTTGTAGAATATGGATAGGGGAAATGAAAAGAATAGACCGTTTTCCCTCTCTTTGATCATAAATGATTTTATTCTTCACAAATGTATGCTTGCTTGATTTAGGATCTAGCTCAAATGTTATGACTAAGAAAGTAATGGAACATTTAAACTTAAGAATATCCAAACCTTATCATAACATTTGTGCTATGGATAACAAGACAAATTAGGTGCATGGTTTGATTAAAGGATTACAAGTACACTTGGTTGCATTCCCAGACATCATGATTGAAACGAACATTGTTGTAATTGATGTGCCTGATGCTTGGGGTATGTTTCTTTCAAGGAAGACAAGTTCAGATTTAGCTGGTAATTTGAAAATGGAATTAACTTATGCTACCATTCCAACTCCAAATGGTTCCATGTTTAGATTAAATAGGGAGTTGGAAAGGAAGTTCCATGTTGATGATGCTAGGAATCCCACAAATGATGTTGTGTATCGTGAACTAGAGATGGCATGTTATGAGATAGATTTTACTTCTCTAACATCTACCAAGATGGAACTTAAAGATGAACCCCCAAACATTTATAGTGTTTGGGACACCATGGATTATTTTGATGGGGATTTTCTTGAGGAAGATTTGAATAAAGTGAATAATGATTTGACTCCTTCATAATTAAAATCAGAGTTGGATTTTTCAGTTGAAAATGTGTCATCAACTTAACCATCATCAGAGGAATCAGTTAGATGTCAGATGGAATTCTTGGGCCACAGCCTCTTTATTTTTTAGAAATTGGGAAAATCAAAGATAGAATATTTAATGAAAATCTGATGGAAGATCATAAGGATGATAAGGTTGGTAATGATAATTTTAAGTATATCATCCCTATGAACAAGTATGCCAATTCTTTTAAGGAAAAATTAAGTTTAGAAACTTTTCACTTGGAACCTATGCAAAATCATTTGAATTTTTTTAAGGAGGATTATCTCAAGTGGCCTAAGGTTAGAAGCAGGGATTCACATGAAAGCAATAGAAATCAGGATAAAGTGTATCCATATTCTAGCAACTCTTCTTAGCCAGTGGAATGACATAAATTCATACATGCTAGTGAGAGGACTCCCCCTTGAAGTGTTTCTTCACATGGCAACTTGGTGTCCAAAGGGACACCCTTGTAATGTATCTCTAACCCTTCTCCTTTATTTCATTTTTGTATTATTTCATTCGTTATGTAATTATGTTACTTTGATGATTCATTGTATCATAGTGTCATTTTTGTTGTACAATAGTAATTTCATCATGTAATTGTTGTTTATAGAATTTCATTTATTCATTTGTTTATACATGTATTTATGTTGGGTATTGGAGAGCACTGTGTCTTGTAGATTCTGGATTCTCGTATGCTCTCCTTCCACGGTGAAGATAAAACACATGTCCCCATGTGGAGCCATATGTTGACCACTTATTTCGACTAGGGGGTCAACTCCATGTACCATGAATATATGCACCTGATGGTGTTACCAAGTTGAAGACTTGTTGGTTCTACAAGGCATTTTTGGCCTTCAACAAGTGTTTTTGTAATTGGAATTTCCACTCCCCTATGTGGGATAATAATGTAATGGGTCTGCATGAATCATAGTTTAGGTCAGTTTCCCATGACTTCATCATTAGAGAAGTTCCTTTTATCCATTGTTTTTCTTCCTCAGGTTATTAATTTGTCCTAACCAACCTTATTAATTTCCCTTGAGTTGTTCACTCCCACATAATTCTCCAAAGTGGTGAAAGGTGCTCTAATGGTAGAGCCCTATGGTAGCCAGTGTCTAGGAATATTGTAAATGACCATGATAGACATCTTCTAGAGTCTTGCGAAATTTCGTCAAGTCTAGATAGTTTTTTTTTTAATGTTTTAAAATTACCCATTTAATGGTAATTTTAATTAATTTTTGATAAAAATTGTAAAAACTAGGTCCTTGGGATTTTGATAGGAGTATTTGTGATCAAACAAAATGGAGTGAGACCCCCTACACCCTTGGACCAAGTTTCATCTCAATTGGACCACCTTTCTAGGTGTTTGTCCATGAGGAGTCTAAGTCGGTTTAAGACAACATTTTAATTGTTGGAATTGACAAAGTCAAACTTGTCAAATTTTTGTAATATGAGCAAATTAATTAGAGAAAGTGTGAGATAACTTACCCAAAACTATTCCTAATCCATCCTAACCCTTTCCAAACCTTTTATTCACCCCCTCACTTAGCCGTTAAGTCAAAACATCTCACTTCTAGAAGAATATCTAGAAAATGAAAAAATAAAAGAAGCGGGACCTATTCTCTCCCTTGGTGAACCTCCCTAGTCCATCCAACTCATATTTTGACTTTTCGAACCCTTTCCAACTCATTCCAACTCATTTAAAAAACCCTAGGTGATTAAAACCCTAAGAAGTGCGTACCCCTTCTTGAGATTCGCAATAATTCTATGTGATTGACACTTGGAGAGAATCCAAGAGGGGTAACTCTTGGATCTCAAGTATAAATAAGAGCCTTCCCTCCCTCATTTTCACACGATCTATTATCTTGCAAGGTTACTCTACCTAAATACCTCTTCGCTTCTCAATTCTCTCCCACTCTTCTCTCTCATTCTTCTTGATCTCTCTTTCTTTTCTCAAGCTTGGGAAAGTATTTGTCTTAGCTTGCCTTCTAATAAAGAAATCTTTGGAGGAAATATTGGAATTTAGAGTATTCTTGGTGTCTTGGATCTACATTGGAGGTAACTTGTATTTGGTTTTGTTGAGTTTTTCTTATAGATCTAGTGTAAGGTGTCCAAGAAAAGTATTTTGTTTGGATAGATCTATTGTAGTATTTCCATAGATCTTATGTGTAGTAGCTTCCTAGTTTTAGAAAAGTATTTTGTTAATATCATTGGATCTACTCACCCCATTTTCTTGTATTGTATCTTAGTCTCTCATATTTACAGGTTACTAAGGGTTTAGAAAGAGTAATTTCAGATCTGGAAATTATCTTTTCACCTACTTATTTTCCTCTTAAAACTTTATGTTCTTATCTATCTATTTCCTCTAACACTTTGGGTACATTTTCTGCTCTTGAATAGCTCTATTTCAACACATTATTTGTTGTCCTAAAGGTTAAAAATATCTAGTTTTCACTAACATAAGTTTTTTGAATATAATTGGTGTTTGTGTAGCATTTCCAGCAAGCATTAGCTTGCTGATTTTCTGCAGGTTTTCACCAAAAATAAGGAGGAGCAACCCATTTGGGGCCATCTAAAGTCAAGAAAACACCTCCCAAGTTGGGGTAACAAATACCCACTCCTATCTCTATCTAATTCTCATTGTAATCAATCCCAAGGGAGTCCCAAGGGCTTGCTCTTCTCAAGCAAAATTGAATTTTTGCGTTTTATTTTTATTGTTTGCCTACACCTAGGAAATAGTTTGGCAAAACCAACCATCCTATATCGTAAGGCTAGGAACTTAGATTTATTTTCAACATATTTTTTCATTTCTAGTTTTCCTCACTTGTCCTTAAGACAAGGTTGTGTGGCTAGGATTAGTTTCCTTTCAAGTTCTTTATTCTTTATTGTTTGTCTACACCTAGGAAAGAGTTTGGCTAAGCCAACCATCCTATATCATAAGGATAGGTGTTAGTTGTGGTTTATTGCTTCTAGTTATTGTGTATGGTTTATCTTTAGATATTAGAATTTCTTTTCTTTTCATTGCTTAAGCCATGGAGGCATAGTAACTTACTTGTGTTTTTCCAAGCATTTATTTTATTTCCAAGTACTTACTTTGCTTTCAAGTTTAATCACTTAATCTCTTTCAAGCTTAAGCAATTTATTTCACTTTACTTGCAAGCACTTAACCCAAATTAACTCAATAATTCTTAAGGCACAATTTACCTCAGATCCATACAATTTCAATATATCTAGTTAATTAGATCACCTTTAACTTTCTCAACTTTTCCACGAAAAAATGAACCTATGGAAGAAGCAGGGGGTGCTAGATCAGGGATGGTCTCACAAAACTAGGTGTCTCCCTTGTGGAGTACTTTAGTTCTCGGATTGACCTGTGGATCTAGGTGTGGCCTTGTTTGCCTAACTTCTTGAGCACCCAACAGTCGTTTTGGTATAAGCGGGGAGAGTTCTAGGGAAGTCACATAGTTTTAGGATTCACACCTTAACTTAAGCAACTTAAGCAATCCTAAAAATTAATCCACCTCAGCTTGGTATAATCTCTTAATCTTTTGATGGTTTAATGCTTATTAACTTTGCAATAATTTCACTTAAGTTATTTCACATGCGATTTTATTGAGTTCTTGTGGATGGTTAACTAGTTTACTTTGAAGTTGCACACTTGTCTATGGAGGCTTTAACTTTCTTTATCATTAATCATCCCTGGAAGTTGCACATCTTGTGGAGGCACTTCTTGTTTGGGCTTGTAGTTGTGTTGATTCCATTGAAGACAAACCCTTGAAGTTGTGCATATTGTGGAGGAACTTCATTGCTTGGGTTGTTGGCTTGTTGTGTTGTGGTGATTATCTCTTGTGTACTCTTTCCTTTCTCTGCACAAATCAAGTCAAGTTAGAGTTTGCTTTCCTTTCTTGTTCATAATTGTATCTTTAGTATTCTTTATGTTCTTTTGTATAGATAATTGTATCATTTATCTATTCAATTGTTGTGTAAAGTAACTCTTTTGTATATTATTGTAATCCTTTGTAAATTTTAATCTCCCTTTAACTTAGTTGATCCCTTGCCCAATATTAGGCACTAGTCTTAGTTGACTTAGGAAAAGAGATTTTCTTTGCATTGAAATCTTGCATTTGCATTCTTGACTCTCATGTAGGCTATATCCCCCTAGACCTTTAACCAATTAAAATTAACTCCTAGACATAATCTCTTAATTCACATAGTAACTAGAGTCTACCCCCCTTGGCTTCCCTAAGAGTAAGCCTATACAGAAGAAGTTCAAGTCGAGGTGACAATGGGCTTGAACTTAGACATTGTGTCTCCAAGGACACACTAAGTGGATTGAGACTTAGTCCACGTTTGCGAGTGTGTATAATAGAAACAACATCTTTGGCGTCATTTCTGGGGATAAGTCTTTTATCCTTGGCCTTAATGACTTAATTAATTTATTCTTTTAAGACTAAATAAAAAGTTTTACTCCCTAAATTATTTTAACTTGGATTGGTCTATTTTTGTTTACTTACTCTCCAAGTGGCGACTCCATTGGAATTTTTTTTGAAGTATACTACCAGGAGAAATTCTCAAGGAGTGACTTATTCTTTTCCTGAACCTGAAAAGGTTTATAGGAGGAGATTAAATCTCCCGGCTCCTAGAAGGCTACTTGAAAGTCTTTGAGAAGAAACACTCACTGATATCCAATTCCCGTTTCAAACTAATAATCCACCAATTATTAATACTACAACAACTAATTCTAATGTAACCATGAGTATGTTTATGAGGCCTTTGAATTTTACAACAATCCAAGGGGGTCCCCACATGATTCCTGAAAAAGCTATTGAGAAGTTTTTTTTTTCTTTTTCCAGGAAATAATGTTGTTAGTGCACATTCTCACATCGTGAGTTTTGAATGTTGTGTTAATAAGTGGTGTTATGGGAATGCTGAGGAGGATGTGAAGATGAGATTGTTTGTGTTCTCTCTGGAAGGGGATGCTACTGAATGGTTTTCATATCAGGATCCTAACAAGTTTAGTACCTTAGCCGAAATAATTAAATATTTTAGAGAAAGTTGGGGTGATCAGAAGGAGAATAGATTTTTTCTTCCCACCCTTAGCTCAAGTCAGGAAAAGGAAAACGAAACTATGGACGAATTTAGTAAAAGATTTAATGACTTGGTGAAAAGACTCCCTACAGATATTAAGCCTTTAAATGTTTCAATTTTGATTTATTATATGGAATATTTTGAGGGATAAATGAGATATGCACTAAGGGATAAGGATCCTCAAACCCTTAAGAATGCACAAGATATGGTAGTAAGGATTGATAAAAATATGCAGGATGCTAGGAAGTCTAACATTCCTGGTTTTTCTAGAGGAACTTCCTCTCAACCTTATGAGGAAAAGAGAAACAAGGTTGAAAGTCAAGGGTCTTCTAATGATGGCATTAAGGAACTCACTCAATTGATTAAACAAATGAAGGTTAATCATGCTTATCAATTGAATTCCATGCAAAATAGGTTGATAACCATGGAAAGGGGTCAAGCTAGTAGGCCACAACATAGGCCAAATGATAAATTGCCTAAGATACCTCCTCAAGATCAAAGGCCACCAAATCCATTCGAATCCACTAACTTGGTTGAAAACCAAGCTATTCCTTATTGTAGACCTTGTGGACAGTTTCATGAGGAATCAACTTGCCAAGTCTTTCTTCATATTTATGATGAAATGGGACCTTATAGAGAAGAAAATGAACAAGTTGATATTTTTGGTCATGAGTATAATATTGTCATGCATGAGTGGATGGATTTGATGGAACATAGTGAGGGGGTAAATTGTAATAATGTTGTGGAGGATAGAGTAACATAAAAGTTTGGTCCTAAACCTACTCCACAATAAGTGTCATAAATGGCTAGATATAGAGGCATTACTTATCAAAGGAGTGGAAATAATAATTAGGGTAGGCCTTAAGGAAGTGTTTTAGGAGCACCTCCTCCCCCTCATGTACCAATGGTTCACATTGTTGGACAACTGAGAGGGGNGGGGTTGAATCAGTTGTTACTATGCTTAAACAATCATATCCATTTTTAAATTCATTACATAGCTCTTCATGAAAATCACAATAATACAGGGAAGTAAGAAATAGAACATTCAACATCATTCACACACATGAAATACACAGAGACAGGTATTTCCTGAGGAAACCCATAAAGGGTAAAAACCTCTTCTTCTTTATATGATAAGTAATCTTTACATTCTGTACATTATCATACTTATGAGCTCCAACTCATTGTGAGGCTACAACCTCTGTTTTGCAAGATACAACTTGCTGAGAGCACCAACTTTCTGTTTTCTCTAGCACCTACTAGAATGAAGCACCAACTCCCTAGTTTCTCAAGCACTCACTCGAAGGAAGCACCTACTCCCTGGTTTCTCTAGCACCCACTAGAAGGAAGAAACAACTCCCTAAGTGTTCCAACACCAACTAGATGGAAGCACCAACTTCCAGTCACACAGGCACCAACCTATATAACAGATAACCAATGTTATCCCTTTCACCACCCTACCACCCTAGTTTTTTTGGCTGCAACCAAATGGAAGATACAACTCCCTATGTTCAAGCACCCACTTGAACCTCTGAGGACAACAGTCCTCCCTAACGTCTCCCAACCACCCTGAAATATAAATCGTTGCTACAAAAACTTATTACAATGATATAATGTTCATCAATGGCTTACCAGTCTCATCACTGTTATGCTAAACTGCCCTTTTCTGCCTGCATTAGTGTCTTCCTGCTTGAATCCTTTTGATCTTTCTGATCTTCTTCTCTGTCTCTGCATCCACACCTCAAATTTCTCTTCTTTTCTTAGATATGCATCTCTATTCTTTTCTTCTTCTGTGCTTCAACTCCTGCACATAATGCTTCTACACGCATGCATCACTCACAACAACAACCCTCATGTATTCTATGTTCTGCGTATTTATGTTATATGTGCACCTTCTTCTTCCTCCATGTGCAATGCCTTTGCATGCTCTTCA
>ML825116.1:78934-117490 GCA_009831015.1 Picea engelmannii | reverse complement strand
AGATTATGCATGCTTGCTGGATATTGTTTTGCATGTCGCTAAATCTTGTATCTTATGCGTTCTTATTAATCAAAGAAGGTATCGGTAAGAGTACAAAGTCCAAGGGTGGGCTTGTAGGTAGCATGCCCCAGCCTGTGGGTGGATGGGGATGTTACAGTTTGGTATCAGAGCTTCTGGTTGAAACACCAGGCCGGTATGGGTCGGGTCTGTTGGTCAGATTTTCGTGGTTACAGATCAAACTCTGACCGTGGAGTTGAAAATCTCAGGAGGAATGGCATTGCAGAATCTATGTAGGAGTTAGATCACCAGAGACCCATTGTAAGGGGTTCGAAGGATCGTGACCATCCCGTTCGAATTCAGGAGCGATCGTCGCTGTAGGATCAGTAGAGATCCAAGATTGTTGGATCGGAGGACAGGTGAACAAGGGTCGTCCAATGAAAATGAAGCAAGGGTTAAGGTCACCACTGTCAAATCCCATTGAAGAGAGAGATCAACGAACATTCAACATTGTGGGGAACCAAGTTGCACGAGAGATAACTCCTCAAGGCCTCAAGGCGGTCCCGCAATCCAAACCACCGATGCGTGCCCCCACAAATTGAAAGTCAGTAAGTGATGTGACATGTTAGGGCTCGAACATCGAAACTCCGTATAGCCGAAGTAGTTTGGGGCCATCCATCGTCAAGGAGAGACAAGTGACGTGAGATCCACAACTTTGAAAGTTTGTGGACGAGGAGGAGGTGAAATAGCCTAAGTAGATTCCGACCGTCTGATTCAAGAGGACATGCGACAGAATCCCGTGTACTTCGAGGAGGTTTGAAGTTTGATATTTTAGAAACCCGAAGACCTGAAAGGATCTCAACCATTGATCTGCCGAGAGCCATGTGTCATCGGATCCGGGGCTTTAGATAAAATCCAGTGGGGCTAGATAAGTTTTGAAATTTGAGGTTTCCAAATCCGAAGACCTGAAGTAAGCCACAACCGTCAGATTAAGGAGGACACATGGTGTAGATCCATGGACTCCGGGTGAAGACCTGAAGTGAATATTTGTCATCCGATCTAGGAGGACACATTCTGATAGATTGGCTAGTTTGGGAATTCATAGTTCGGGATAATTGGAAGTGTGCTAGTATGGAAACTCCCGAAGTCCCGAAGCCTGAAGAGCCGAAGTGATGGGGTACGATGATGTCACCTAGAGGTGATGTGGATCCTGGAATTCATGAAGTGACGTGGCTTGCGGATGTCACCTGGGATGTGTGCCATGTGTCAGTAAGTTTTGTGCATTTGGAGTATTGAAAAGTTAGTTAGAATGGGACACGTGGCACCTGCCTGATTGGTCCACGTGTCTACTTCCAGTATTTCACCACGTGGCTATAGATCGTGCAGTCCAGAGACTGGGCACTCCTGTAGGAAAGGATGTGATAGGTTACGTTGGTTCGAAAACTCTCGAAGGCCCAAAGGCCAGAGTACATATCGACTGTTGATTCGAGAAGACACATATCGAAGGATCGTCAACTTCGGGTGAAAGCACTCCAGGAGAAAGTGTAGGAGGAAAATTTTGAAACTTCCAAAGCCTGAAGAGCCAAAGCGATTCACAACCGTTGATCTGTGGGAGGACACCCGTCGGTATATCATGAAATCCGGGTAAAAGCGTTCCGGTTGGAGGCAAGAGAGGAAAGTTGAGACTCCTGAAGTGCGGAGTCCCGAAGTGGATCTCGATCGTTGATCGTGAAAGAGGAAGAGGACCATTGATACAGTCCTGGCTGAAAGTTCTGAAGTCCCGAAGCTCTAGACAATCACTTTTTCAACTAAGTGCAGGGTCATGGCCATGGTCATATGTAGATTGAGAGATGAGGGAAGGAGGGATAAGGGTCGAATTGGTGGTCTTCGAGACATAAAAGTTATAAGGAAGGATTTAGCCGTGGTTTCTAGTCATGGTCACCTTGGAAGGTGGTTTGAAGGAAGCGCCTGCACAGGATAAAACTCTGTGTCAGCCAAGGATAACATGACACTATTATTTTCAGAGAATGGGGATATGATCTACATGAAAAAAAAGAAAGAAAGAGACATGTAGCATGGTTTGGTAATTTTGTTTATCGTATTCATAATTCTAACAAAATGGCCGCTTGCACATTTTGCAGAATTAAGGGGTTTAAACACATAAATCGAGGATGCGTATTGAGGAAATGGAAGAAGGCGAGGGAGCCTATAGTCATGATAAGGAGGTCGAAGGCTAGAATACCAGAGTTGGTAACGCAGAGACAGAGTCCAATGGATGCAAGGGAAAAGGAGAGAATAAAACGTTAATAGAAACAATGAGAAGCCTGAAGATGGAAGTGCAGAGCTACAAAGCAGACAACAAGAGACTGATGAGAGAGCAAAGTCAGATAAATGCTCGAGTGTTGCAGAGATTAAATAAATTGCAGAGACAAACAAAGAAGGGATCAAATTCAAGACAAGAGGAAGAAGGCAGGTTCCATGAAAGAGGGGATGATTGTGGAAGAGCTGGTTATGCTAGAAGTGCTAGCAGAGATCATGGACACCACTCACATCCTTACTTAGAGGGAAATTTTTATGCATCAAAAGATCTCTCAAGCAGTCTAGAGGTGTCTCCTATTAGGAAACAAAAAAGGAAACAAGAGGTAGATAATCTGCAAGGAGAGCTAAGGAAGCTCAAGCCACCTTCCTTTGATGGTGAAAGAGAAAGGGAAGATGATGCCAAAGAATGGTTGCTTGGACTCTAGAGATATTTTCAGTTGCATAACTATTCATCAAATCTGGAAGCCAGGATCGCCACCTACCATTTACACGGGAAAGCTACAATGTGGTGGGACCAACTGAAGCAAGTGGAACATGTTAATGAAAGTAGGATCACTTGGAAGTAGTTCAAGAAGTACTTCCAGAAGGAGCACCTCTCAGATAATTTATATGACAAGAAAATGCAGGAGTTATTTGAACTCAGGTTTGGAAGCATGACTATGGCAGAGTACAAGAAGAAGTTCTTGGGATTGTTAAAGTATGTCAGGTTCATTGGTGATGAGAAAGTGAAAATACAAAGATTTCTAAGTGGATTGCAACATTTTACAAGGAAAAGATCAAGTATGATGAGCCCAGGACCTTCATTGAAGTCGTTAGGAAGGATAAATACATGTATGAGAAAGGGCAGGGAAGAGAATATTTGCAGAAATATTGGAAGGACAAGAAAAATGTGAAGTCCGATCAGAGGAGGAAAGGTTTCAAACCTTCCTTCAACATGAATGAGCCTAGTAGAAATCGTCAAGATCAGTATTCTAAGGGAGATTTCAAGAAAGAAGATTCCTTGGGAAAAAGGGGAAGACCACCAATCCAATGCTGGGGATGCAAGGAAGATCACATGTACAAGAATTTCCCACATAGAAAAGATAGAGTGAAGACTGTGCACAACATCCAAGAGGCTACAACAGTCGAAGATATTGGAAGAATCTATGCAGCTTTAGAAGATCGACAAGTAGAGTACCAATCCAATATGATCGAGGTGGAAGGTAAGATCATAAATCAACCTATTTCTATTTTGATTGATTTAGGAGCAAGTCATTGTTACATTGATCCTAAGATAGTGGATAGATTACATTTGGATAAAAGTAGACTTGGAAAAGCAAGTTTGGTTCAGTTAGCCATTGGAGCCAAAAGAAGAATCTATGATATGGTCAGAAGTTGTTCCATAAACCTTAATGGTGTGAATACTAGTATTGATCGAAATATCATACCATTTGGGTCTTATGATATTGTAATTGGAATGGATTGGTTGGACAAACATCATGCTATCCTAGATTGTCATAACAAGATATTTACATGTCTTGATGGAAATGGAAAACAGAGCATTGTGAAAGGAGTTCCAAGACCCATATCTATAAGGGAGATTTCAGACTTACAACTAAAAATATGTTTTAGGAAAGGATGTCAATTGTATGCAGATCATGTGGAAGAGCCAGATAATACAAAAGGGCCAAGCCTCGAATATTTCTCGGTACTACAGGATTTTGAAGATGTATTCCAAGAAATACCCAGATTGCCACCAAGAAGGGAGATGGATTTCTCAGTTGATTTAGTGCCAGAAGTTGCCCCGGTGTCAAAAACACCTTACAGAATGAGCACACCAGATTTAAAAGAATTACAAATGCAGTTGGAGGAATTGTTGAAGAAAGGGTACATACGTCCAAGTGTTTCACCTTGGGGAGCACCAATACATTTTGTCAAAAAGAAGGATGGAACCTTGAGGCTGTGTATTGACTTCCGACAGCTGAACAAGTACACTATAAAGAACAAGTATCCTCTACCCTGAATTGATGACCTCTTTGATCAGTTAAGAGGAGAAAATATATTCTCAAAGATTGACCTGAGGGAATGATACCATCAGGTAAGAATCAAGGAAGAAGACATTCATAAGACAACCTTTAGGACCAGGTATGGGAATTATGAATTTGTAGTGATGCCATTTGGACTGACCAATGCACCATCTGTCTTCATGTGCTTAATGAATGGCATATTCAGAAATTATTTGGATAAGTTTGTCATAGTATTCCTGGATGACATACTTATCTATTCTAAGTCTAAAGAGGAGCATGAACATCACTTAAGACTGGTGTTGCAAGTACTGAGAGAATATCAGTTGTATGCCAAGTTGAGTAAGTTTTATTTTTATCAAAAGTAGATCCATTACTTGGGACACATTATTTCAGAGCAGGGCATAACAATATATCCAGAGAAGATCGAAGCCATTAGAGGATGGACAACACCCAGAAATGTGTCAGACGTCAGATCTTTTATGGGATTAGCTGGATACTACATAAGGTTCATAGTAGGGTTCTCTAAGATTGCTCATCCCATCACTTCTTTGCAAAATAAGGGAACTAAATTTGAATGGACACTCAAGTGTGAAAAGAATTTTAATCTATTGAAGGAATTACTTATTGGTGCACCTGTGTTAAAGATTGTTGACCCAAATGAAAGTTTTGTGGTATGTACAGATGCATGTAAGGAAGGACTTGGGGGAGTCCTCAGGCAAAATGGACATGTCATTGGATATGAGTCCAAAAATCTTAAGGAACATGAGAGGAACTGTGTCACACATGACTTGGAACTTGCTTCCATTGTTCATGCCTTGAGGATGTGAAGGCATTATCTCATGGAGAACAAATTCGAATTAAGGACAGATCACATTGGCCTGAAGTATCTTTTTGAACAACCAACAGTGAATGCCAGACAAACAAGATGGCTGGAATTTCTAAGTGAATATGAATTCGATATCAAGCATATCAAGGGAAATGATAATAAAGTTGCCGATGCACTTAGTAGAAGAGTGCATCTCATGCATGCTACTGTTGTCAGTATGCATCAGTTAGACTTGAAGACCAGAATTTTAGATGGTCTTGTTACAGATCAACATTACCTACAGGTAAAGAAAAACTTACAACAAGGAAATGTACAACAAAAAATAAAGGAGTATGAGATAAAGGAAGACAGATTACTCATGCATAAAAATATAATCTATGTTCCTAGTTCTAGAGAATTGAGGAATTTGGTACTGAAGGAAATGCATGATGTTCCTTATGCTGGACATCCCAGTTACCATAAAACAATTACAGCAGTAAGAAGCCAGTTCTTTTGGCCGGGAATGAAGAAGCTTGTTGCTGATTACATCGCTCAATGTATGGAATGTCAGAAGGTGAAGGCTGAGCATAGACACCCGGCGGGGTTGCTGCAACCATTGCCAATCCCAGAGAAGAAATGGGAAGTGATCACCATGGATTTCATCACAATATTACCTAGAACGAATAAGCAACATGATTCAATAATGGTGGTGGCTGACAAATTAACAAAGGGTGCTCATTTTGTGCCTATAAAGACAACACATACAACGACTAATATTGCATAATTTTTCATGAAGGAAATTGCTAGGTTGCATGGGATACCTAGGACAATTGTCTCGTATAGAGATACAAATTTTACCTCCAATTTATGGAGGGGATTGTTTAAATTATTTGGCACAAATCTAAACTTTAGCACAACATATCATCCCCAGACAGATGGGAAAACAAAGAGAGTCAATCGAATAATTGAAGACATGCTGAGAATGTATGTGATGGATAAGCCATGTAAGTGGGAAGATTACTTACACTTGGTTGAGTTTTCATATAATAATGGGTATCAAGATTCATTGAGAATGATCCCATTTGAAGCCTTGTACGGTAGGAAATGTGATACTCCAGTAAGCTGGGACAACCCAACAGATAGAGTGGTACTTGGTCCGGAGTTGCTCAAGGACGTGGAAGACTAGGTGGTTAATATCAAGAAGAATTTAAAGGCAACTCAGGATAGACATAAATTTTATGCAGACAAGAACATGACATATAGAGAATTTAAATTAGGGGAGCATGTACTTTTGAAAGTGAAGCCCAAGAAAAGCTCTTTGAAATTGGGTAGTTGTACAAAGCTGACAGCTAGATTCTGTGGTCCATTTGAAATATTGGACATAATAGGGACAATTGCATACATGCTTGCATTGCCTGCTTCCATGAATGTGCATAATGTATTTCATGTATATTTACTAAAGAAATATGTACATGACCCTAACCATGTTATTGATTGGAATCTGATTCAGGTAGAGATGGAGGGAGACTTTCAAGTTTAGCCAGTGCGGGTATTGGACAAAAAGGTAAAAATGCTCATGAATCGAGTTATAGAAATGGTAAAAGTTCAGTGGACCTGCTACAATCCTGAAGATGCTACCTGGGAGCATGAAGATGCCATGCGGGCGGAGTACCCACAACTTTTTGAATAAATTTGAGATTTTGATCTCTATTTTGTATATTCACTGAGGACAGTGCCAAGATAAGGGGGAGGGGATGTAACACCCCAGGTTTCGAACCCCCATTTTAAATAATGTATTGTTACAATGCTGAGAGGCCTGAGTGCCCGAACAATTATTAAAGGGCTAGTGTGCACAAGACATGTAATGTTTTTTTATCATTATTAATAATAAATACATCGCTGGTTGCTAGACGGACAAGGACTAGAGTTATATGGGGCTATGATTCCACAAGAGAGGGGGCTTGAGGGGATAAATGTTTATTTCTATGTTAGTTACCCTTTTTTCCTAAGGGAGGGGATCAATTATGTGAGCTTCTTGAGGAAGGTCAGGAGGTTCTTGATTCCCCACGAAAATACTTAAACACATCCGTGGTCTGATTGTGGGGTTGGTTGTTGGCTCGTCCGCTCTTTCACTCCTGCATTTGTACCATTATTTCCATCACACCCTTCCATGCAGTCACTCACCCATTCATTGATCCATCCCCACCTGCATATTGGCTTGGAAAAGGGAAAGGAACTACTGAGAATTAGCCACGCGATAGTTGGCTGTAATGGTCGCTGGTGCAATCTAGCCATGACCTGGGGCCTGCATGTCTGAGATGCATTGGTCTGTGCCTTGTTTTTATCACAACTGCGAGTCCTAAGAGTTCAAGCATTAAGATTCTGGACCAGGTGTGTTGGAGCCCCTGAAAAAAGGAGAAGGATTGCTTGAGGGACTGCGTGGCAGAGAAGGGTGGAGGTCCATTCTCTTGGGAGGTATAGGATGGGTAGAAGAGAGATGGGTACTTGGATTGTTGTGGGTTTTGGGAAACCTATGAGAGCTTTAGAGATGACTGGTTTGGGAACCCAAGTACACTCTAGAACCATCCTTGGGGATTCATAGCCCTGGCTTGAGGGTGACACTGCTGTTGAGATTTGAAGCAATGGTGTCTACAGTTGGGTGGAACGTCCTTGGTCTGCAGCCAGTTGGTGTCACCTTTTTATAAAGATAAGTTCTCTCTGTTGTGATATTATTATCTGTGTATGAATGTATTCCACTGTGTATTTTAATTATCATTTAACAAAATATTAGATTATGCATGCTTGCTGGATATTGTTGTGCATGCCACTAAATCTTGTATATTTTGCGTTCTTATTAATCAAAGAAGGTATCGGTAAGAGTACAAAGTCCAAGGGTGGGATTTTAGGTAGCATGACCTGGCCTGTGGGTGGTTGGGGATGTTACAATATATATCTACGTAATGAATTATATATTTTTTATATATTTAATTTAGAATACAAAATAATTTTTATTTAATTTTGTTGGACACATAATCCTTGGGATTGCGTTATTGTAACTGTAATGTACATATGAAGAGTCAAAGATCATTAGTGTGGAGTTATGTTTTCTGCCATCCTATTATCCTATTATGCTAATGCAAAGATCATTAGTGTGGAGTTATGTTTTCTGCCATCCTTGACTTGACAGTGGTATCAGAGCCAACACTGCTAACTCCATGAGTAGATTCCCTGGCATTTCCCAGTATGTTGAAATGCCCTCGTCTGTCCCTCTACCTTCTGTGCTTTGGTTTGTATTCCAATCTACATTACAATCTGACCTATTCGATTATTTGTCTATTCTCCTACGTCGATTGTAAGGTGAACCCTAGCTACATTTTTATTCAACCCTAATTTATAAATTTTTCTAAATCCTAATCTCCACGTAACTACCTTACCTCTCTGCAATTCTATCCCTAATCCAAGTGACCACCATCTCTTCGATTTTGAACCAGTGAATCTAAGCGACCAACATGAGTTAAGATTTATGATCTAGCTCACAAAGCATCCAAGATTTTCATTTCCCTCATGTTATTGCAACAAAGAAAATGAAAGTGGGTTCCCTATACAAGAGATCAATCTCATCTCCACTGATATCTGTGTTAAAAGACCACTCTTTTCATTTGGGGTCAATCCATCCAGTTTTGAATTCCCTTTAGGACCAACATTTTCTTCAAATTTGGTGAGTTAAACCTCTGACATGGAGGACTGATAGTAACCATTTTTCACTATTCATATTTACAAGCCCGTGCTACGTTTTCATATGTGTCGAAACAACCTGGAATGTTTCTAATGCCTGCGAAATCCTGTAGCTGCACAACACCTCCATCTATGGCATCTTTTATCTCATATGGCCCTAGTCAATTTATCCCGAACTTCCTTGGGTGCTGCAAGTATTTATTGTCATAGAGGAGAACCATATCTCCATCTTTAAATTTTTTCTTCTTGATATGTATTTCATGCAAATATTTGTCCTTTTCTTTCTGTACTTCTTGATGGAAACCAACTATAATCTTGTCTTCTTTTAATTTCATGAGTTGAGCCAATATTTCCTTCACTGCGCCTCTTTCTTTCATGTTTGTAATAGCTACAACGCAAAGACTCGATATCCAATACTCTAGAGGAACTACTGCTTCTTGTCCATACACCAATATGAAATGTGTCTACTCTGTGAGCTTCTTACATGTACTTCTATAGGCCCATAACACTGTTGGTATCTTCAAATCCCAATCATCCATGTTCACATTGAAAATCTTGGTAAGGCATTCTCCAATATTTTGTTAAATGCTTCCACTATTCCATTGGCCCGAGGATGGTATGGAGTACTCTTATGACGATGTATCTCAAATTATTCAGTCATTGCTTGGATAGTACTTTTGATAAAATGAGTCCCCTGATCACTCATCAAAATTCTAGGGCATCCAAATATTGTGACTACATGTTCAAATAAGAAGTGTGTTGTAGTCTCTGCGCTGCAATCCTTTACTATTGTTTCTTCATCCCATCTAGTTAAATATTTAAATATTCTATTTTTGTAATGATATACCTTGCTCCTAATCTTCTGGCTGGTGGATTAATTGGAACTACAAAGTCTACTGCCCACTTTTCAAACACTTTCAAAGTTACTTGAGGTCTTAATGGCATCTCATCCTTCCTGGATGGATTTCCAACCCTATGACAAACATCAAAATTATGACAATACTCTTTTGCATCCTTGTGAATTCTTGGCCACCATAATCCTGCACACAATATATTCTACACAATAGCTTTCTCTGCATAATGTCCTCCAACTATTCCTTCATGTTATTTTTCTAAAATGATAGGCCTTTCATGCTCCACGAAACATCTCCTTAGAATGTTGTATGCATTGAGTTTGTACAAGTTCCCTGCAATAAGTTGGTAGTTTGCAGCTCTCAGCATTAGATTTTTCTCTGCGTAGTATTAAATTCCTTTGGGGTAAATCCTGTACTAAAAAATTCAGTAATGTCAACAAAATATTCATCAACAATATGTACTGAAAATATTTGTGTATATGGGAAATTATCCTCAAGTTTCTTGGTTCCTCTCCATTAGTTATCCTAGACAAATGACCTGGTCCTTCATTCAATCTTCTAGGCTTCACCACTATGTCAAAATCAAACTTTTGAAATAAGAGTAACCATCTACATATTCTTCCCCCCAACACTGTATTGTTGACAAAATATATAAGAGAAGACTGATCTGTAAATATCTTAAAGTGTTGACCTAACAAATAATGTCTGAACTTCTGCAATGCATATACCATATCCAACCCTTCTCTTTCTGTTGTTTTGTAATTTTGTTCTGAATTTGGAAAATTACTGCTTTAAAATGATATTGGGTGATCTATATCACCTTCTCTTGGTTGTGTTAATACTTCTCCAAGCATTATTGCAGATGCATCCACACACACATGAAATTCCTTTTACTAGTATGGAAACACCAAAATTGGCGTTGTCACCATTTTCTCCTTCAAGATATCCAAACTTTGCTGGCACTCATCATTCCATTGATACTTAATGTCCTTCTTCAACAATTTCTCCATGTGTAGTAATCTGTGCATATCCCCTTATGAACTTATTGTAGTATTCTGTATGAACAAGTTCACTTTTTAACTGGCACACTGAATTAGGTGGTGGTGAATTAACTATGAAAACAATCTTTGCAGGATCTACTAGCAGACCTTGTTTACACACCATGTGCCCTAACATAATACCAAATGGTGCGCTGAAAATGTATTTCTTAATATTCAATGAATTATGATACTGTCTACACTTGTCTAACATCAATCTTAGTACTTCCACATGATCCTTCAATAAGCTAAACATTGTCCAATCAACCAAATAAAATTCCAAAAAATTATTAATAAAATCCTTAAAAGAAGCTACTGCTACCCTTGAAAAAATTGCAGGGGCATTCTTCAACCCAAATGGAATCACTATGTACTTATATGACCCCCATTCTGTAGCAAATGTAGTCTTATTTCTATCCTCTAATGCTATTATGATATGGTGATATCCTAAAAATACATACGTGAATGAATAGGCTTATTGATCTCCTACATTCTCCAATACTTCATCTATAAATGGAGTAGGGAAAGGATCGTGCATGAAAGGATCATTCAATTTCCTCAAGTCTACATAGATCCTTAGTCCCCCTTGCTTATTTTCATGGACTACCATAGGGATAATCCATTCTTATTCTTCCACAATTTCTATGACTCCAACCTCTAACATCTTATCAATTTCTGCCTTTATTGTCTGCATATACATTGGATTCAACCTGTAAGGTCTCTGTCTTATTGGTTTGGCATCTGGCTTCAAAGGGATCTTCATCTCTCCCAATTATCCTGCAACCCCTTTCATCTTTGAGAATGTCACTGGAAATAGGTCACTATACTCGTACAATAACTTCGTTATTCTTTCCATTATCTGATTCTCCCAATAGTCTACAATACTTGCAATATTTGGATTCTATGTTGTTCCAATGTTTACCTTCTTGATCTTCAGTGGTGCAACATAATATTTTGACTCTAACTGTGGACCTTCTACTTGTCTTTCTCCTTCAACTTCTATGATCTATATGTTGCGCGAGTTTTCTTCTACTGGATCATCTTCTGTGACGTGATAACAATGTAACAACTATTTGATAGTTTGTCTCTTCTGGTTCTCATAAGCTGTCACAATTTCCACTTCTGGTTATTCAAATATCATATCTCTTACCAAATTTAGTGTTGTATCTATATTTGGATTCTCATGCTCAAATACAAATTTAATGACAAAGTTCTATTGCATCTGTGTACTATTTCCTTGGGATTCCTTCGAATGTATGAATAAAGTGACGTGGCCATTCTTCTGGTGCTACTAATATCCATTGAATTATACATATTTCTACATGTTCTCTGGGGTTTCCCATTCCATCATACTTCTTCACATATATGTTCTCCTGTTCTGCACCAAATCTAATGCACAATAACCTCTTTCATTGATACCAATTCTGAATCTTCTTCTTAGGAGTACCCAACCAATGTGCAAGTGTATCTTTCAAAGCAATATACAAAACTGGTAACTTATGAATTTCAAAAACTTCTAACTCAAACTTTGTTAAAAACTACTCTAAATCATTTTGACCATAAAAAGTAGGAGGTTCTCTTACCTTTGTACCAACCCATATTAGTGTGTGCATCATCCTTTCACATCTTCTGGTGGATAACTCATGCAATCGCTGCTGCCAATTCTCTAGTCCCATTTCAGAGTCTGAAGCACATGAACTAATGATTCTCCAACTAAGCATTCCATCTGTTGTTGGGTTAACATAATCTTATTTTCACGCGGTAGTTCTATACAATTGGTTTATGTCTTATGTATTAAAATTTTATGTCATGGGTTCAACGTACCTTCCTCCTTCTGAAGGATCTAATGACACAATAACTCTGTATTATCCTGATTCAAAGATCATTTTTCTAGCCTTTAGGTTAATAATAGATTGATTGCCAAAATCCCAATCCAGACCCAACAATGCCGGATATGGTGAAGTGTTATCTACTATGTCAATCACCTCAAGGTCTTCCATAGGGCGCACACCATATAGATCTACTAGTATGCCCTTCAATATACCAATTGGTACCACTCTATGATGATTGTCTAACTTCAACTAAATAGGTGAAAATTCTAATGTAGGTTCTCCCATGGCTTCCCATGTCGTATTAGGAATAACATTTACTTCATACCCCAAGTCTAATATGATATCACCCATATTGAAATATCCAATGTTTGCATTCAATCTAAACTCTCTACTTGTTCTTCTCTTCTTACGAACTTTATTGACTGTCTTATGTTCTAATTTCATCTCTTCTCCAAAATTTCACTTCTCTAATAGTCTCTGTAATACTTGTAAATAGTTTCTATCATTCAACAATTTTACACAAGACCCAAAAAAGTTTCTCAAATTACTTACTTGTTCTGATGGCTGAACTTTGCTGGTTTGATCAAATAGATGAGGCGTGTCACACACTGGTACATCATCTCCTGTATTTGTACCTGAAGTAGATGGAATATTCTCCTTCAAAATCTCATGTCTATCCTCCTTCTCTTTGCATGCATCAAAATTATGTTGATGTGTTGTATTCTTCCTGACCCACTCGTGCTGGTCTTGATCCTTCTTTTTTGCATCTGCTCCTGTCTTGGCTCCACCTCTAGTCACTATATTAATCTTCTTCCCATTCTCTTCTCTATTTTCCACAACAATCCATTGAACATTCTGATTCTTATGATTCCTCTTGTCCTGTATCTTTACAAAAAGTTTCGAACATTATTCTGTCTCATGATCTGCTGCACGACAATACATACATGTTGCAGGTGGTTGTGGACAATCCCTTGTGTAATTTCTAGGTTTTTGACAATTGTGACATGTTATTGGTCCTCTCCCTCCAAATCCTCTTCCTCCATGACCTCCTCCTTTGAAACCTCCTATGTTTCCTTTATTTCCGTCGTGTGGTGTATCATACTATGGTGGATGATTGTATTGTGGATGCACATTATTATACCATGGTGGTGCTGCAAACTGTTGTGCGTTGTTAAACTGGGGTGCTCCTCCAAAATGTTGCACGTTATTATACTGCGGTTGCGCTGTAAAATGTTGCATGCTATTATACCATGGTTGTTGCACAGGTTTTCCAATCATTAGTTCATCTTGCACCCTATAAGTATCTGGTGTCCTCTCCTTCATTATTTCCAAGGTTCTACAATCCTTGTCTTTGTGCCCTACCGATTTACATAAATTACAAAATGTTCTATTGGGAACTGTTTGATACTTTTGCATCAAAGGAAAATGATAAAGATCATGTCCATGTGTTATACATATCTCACACCATGGTCCTCCTGTGGGTAAAGGATTCAACATTCCTATCCCCAAGTAATGCACAAAGGTTGGGTACTCATTCTTATGCTATTCTTCTATTATGCATAATGTGCACCATACATCTTCCCTCTTTTCCTTTCCCTTATTTTGATTTAATTGAAATGACAAGTTATTAAAATATGCTCTCATATATTCCACAACTGGATTTGTATGCTTATACTAATTTTCCTCTAATTGCAAGGCTTCTTGTAAGGCATCAGTCTGAGTTTGGAACTTTTGCTACCTCAATGGATACTTCAAATATGTCAATATTGAATTAAAAAATAAGGGTCTATGCTGCATGTCTGTAATAGGATACTTCAACTTACCTTTTATTCTCTTGAACTTCTGATCAACTTCCCAAAATTATTCTCCTGGATTCTACTTGATCTCTATCATCTCATTCATGAACTGATCCTTTGAAACTAGGGCGTTGAAATTCATTGATTAATGCCTTCTTCACAAGACAATTGTAGGTGCTCCTTATGGACTGTTTACTATGAGACCATATACCAGTCAAGTGTGTGGTCTCTGAATTTGATTTCCATTTGTGCCACTTTTGTATCTTCATCTATAACCTGCTTAGCTGCCCAAATATTCTCACAAATAAAAAAATGTTTCTCTGGGTCCTCTGACCCTTCTCCACAGAACTTTGGTAATTGAATAGTTGGATCTAATCCTGCCATTGTGAATTTTTTGTACTACCACCTCCGCCCGGTGTAGATACTTCATTGCTACTAGCTGAATTTTTACTTCTTATTGAATTTCCACTAGACCCACATCCTACTAAAATCCTTCTACCACTAATCACTTGTTTTTTGAATGTTTCTTCTTCTTCATATGTCTTAGTCGCACATGGCATTCTGGGTTCCACACTAATTTGGATTTGGAACGGAGAGCCTTATTCTACATCAGACCCTTGACCTTTGGTTTTCCTCTAATATGTGGCGTGCAATATTTCCTCAATCTTCCCCTTCGCATGGAGATCCTCTACCTCTTCCTCATCACTGTCCAATCCCACTCGCTTGACTACTACCTTCTTTTTACTACTGATATTATATTGGTAGGGTATTTTCCTACACGTCACTCTTTCTCTATCCATTATCTCCTTGGTCTATTCCTCATCCATCATAATGGGGTCCATTTCTTCCTTCTTCTGGCCTCCATCTAGATCCCTCTCCATATCTCAGATCTTCTTTAGTGCTTCCCCCATTTCCCCCATGCACGCATAGTGATTTAGCTCTTCGAATCCATTTTCATCACTCCTTTATCATGTAATAATATATTGATCAACATGTAAAGTGATCTAATGTACCTTCCTCTTGGTCCCTTCAAAAATTCATACTCTGTAGTAGTGTATGATTTCGCAGTATCGATTGCAAACTTAGTAATAAATACTGCAACAATATTGTCTAACCAGAAATCCACTACGCGTGTGAATTTATTATTGACCCTTTCCAACCACACAATATTCTCAATATTCCACTCTACTGGCCTTATCCAATTAGTTGGATGAGTATCCTTCAACCTCAATATCTACTCCTGTAGCAACTCTGGAAAATAACATAAATATGCCTCATGCAAATCAATAAATACATACCTCCGCAAATACTGGTGCAATGTATACCTGGAGATTCTATTGTTTTTCTGCGCAAACTTGAGTTGTTTCGTCTCCAACCATCTTTCAATCTCCTGCTTAGTTGGATTCCATGACCTAAAAATCCCTCTCTACCATTGCATTCTCTTCATCAAATCCCCTCCAATTCAATCTTATGAGTTCCAACTGGAAACATAACCATTTTTTGGATGTATGGGAAAACCCAGGTTCTACCTTAGTTATCCAACAAAACCCTAGAAACCATCGACCCTTCTGGAGATGAGAATGCAACACTGCACATAGAATGCATAGCACAGTCTTACCCGATATGGATTATGGGTGATTTCATGACCCAAATGTTTGAAATTGTGGAAGGGATGATGCTCACAGGGATGTTAGACATACTTATATTCATTATTCATCATTCTACCATACCATCATTCAGATCTACCATTCATTTAACCTTTAACATTCATTCCGCATAAAATAACATAACTATTCTAGTGCACGTTGCAAATTAACCTTAACAGATTCATTCATTCATTTATTGATTCATCAGAAAAGACATTGCAAATCATAAAGAACACATTCCACATAGTGACACAAGTTTTATTGTGGTTCACCCCCCCTGGGCTATGTCCACAAAGATCTGGCTTCTTTATTATTGATCTTACAGTCTCTGCGCTGAACTCATTACATCAGAAGTGCATAAATGCACATCGATGAGGCTGACCAGTGCCGCACCAAGATCCACAACTTGTGACCTGACCCTAAGTTACGATCCATAAGTCTCCAAAACTGACTCTATATGATCTCCACGACTCTCAACCAAAAAATATTACCGTGACTCAAAAATAAAAAAGGTTCTCACACATACTTCTCTTACACAAAAGGTATCTCTCCTCGGATCTTACATTGCCTATTTATACTACCAAAATGGGTAAAAACCCTTACAAAAAAGACCCAAAAACCTAACCCTAAGTGGATTAGGTTTGTCCACTTTACAACCTCCTCCGCATGGTTGGTCCTCGATCCAACCGTTTCCTCATTGCATTGTACTTATTTCTACCTTTGACTTCCTTCTTCCTCACACTTCTTTCCCTTATTTTCTAGTGCGCTGCTTTTATTGGCACACGCTCCAACTAACCTCCAAAATTGTTGTGCATTTCCCAAAAATAGCTTGCTCCAAAAAAATTCTAGTCAAAATTTCAAATTTTTCTTAAGCTTAAAGAGAGACATAGTCGCTACAAGAATGCCACCACTCTTGTAGCACCTAAAATCATCAATTTTGAATGTGTCTTGGTCCCGAAAATCATGTTAACTGTCACAAGAGCATCCAAAAGATCATGTAGAGAATCATGCAGCAGTGGTGACTATCGTCAAAATGATGATTCAATATAGGGATATTGTTTAATGAACACAAGTATGTACCTATTAATGCATCCATTGAAGCTGGGTTTCAGGTCACGATCTAAAGCACTTAAAGTTATGATTTAATTTTGAAAATGAATTTGTATAAATGGATCGGGAGCCTAACAACATTTTTTAGCTGAAGGAACCTTTCCATATCAATTGGCTATGTAGAAATTTCTAAAGCTCAATCAAATTGAAACCCTAACATTTTGACATAAATCGCAGTTAGTGTGACGGCTCCCAATAAAAGTGGAAAAGTTAATTGTTTGGAACCGATAGAGGGAAAATTGATGGAAACCTATCCTGAGATTATGCAAAAATTCATCAATGTAGGTTGGTCCGACTTCTATTGTAATTTCCATGGTTACCATGAGGAGGTTTCGATGTTGTTCGCCCAAAACTTTGATGGTTTTAAAAATCATGTAGGAAAATTCTTAATCTATGTTACAGAGCACTCAATTGGGGTAGCATGTCACTTACCTGTGCATGGTGAGATTTGGTGGAATAAAGGAAAGTTATCTGCAGACATGTACCAACAATTTTTGGTACGAGAATACCATGATCCCGACTGGAGTCAAGGGATATCAAGTAAATGATTAAAGGAAGAATGGAAGTATTTTATGACAATAGTCCAAAGCTATATAACAAGTGAGGGAATATTTTCTTATGCTTATTGTTATCATATGAGAATTTTTATGCATCTAAATGGAGACACCCGTTAAAAATTTTGACCAAAATGGCTAAGAGGGTGCAGAGTCATCCTCAAACTGCCCATAAGAGTTTATTCCATCAAGGTTCAATCAAAATGATGGTTTTGTATGCATTAAGAGAGGTTCAAGTGACCTGGAGGCATTTATCGATCTCTTTAGGGTTGGGTGAACAAGATGCAAAACAAGAGAAACCTAAAGCTTCAAAAGGGAAAGGAAGTACTTCAGAAAGATCTACAAAATTAAAGGAAGTGTTCCCTGTGGCTAGACGAACCAGATCAAGTAAAAGGAAACTTGAATTTCAGCAGGAAGAATTAATCAATCTGGAGCCTGAATCCTTTGCCTCTAAATATAAATTTATAGGTTTTGAAAGGGTATATACAAGGAGAATGACTAAGTAGAAGATCGATCAGTTTCAAGAAGTTAAATATGATCTTGATACAGGAACTGATGATACACTTGTTGAGAAATCCCCACAAGTAAAACAAAGTAAAAGAGGTAAAGGCAAGCATCCCATAACTTATCTCAGCAGGACCAAGACCAGACCAACAAAATTTTTAAGGATGAATTCTAAATATATTTTTAAACCCTTAATTAAGAAAGATAATCTAATTATCTTAGATGAGGAGGTAACAAATGAGATTCCAAAGAAGACTGGAAAGGAGAAAAAACAATTGTTAGAACCTGACCTAGGATCTTCTCATTCATAGGATAAAATGGAGCCACACCCTACCTATGTTCTAGAAATGCATGAGATTCCAGAGGTAGATATACAAGAAATACAAAGTTTTTCTAAATTTGTAGAGAAGGAAACCATTATAGAGTCACCCTCAAATGAACATAGATATATAATGAGGTCTAGGAAGCCCAAACTTTCCATTGATCTCAACAGACCTACACTTGAGGAAGACTATGGTGGATGAAGAGAAGAAACATGGGATGTACCAACAAATTAAAAGATTAAAAATTTGAAGGCACTAATCAAGGAATTAAAGCATGAAAATAAATCACTTGAGTCGTGGAAAGATAAACTGCAAGACAAGGTTAAAAAAATGAAAGCAAAGAACAAAGAGAAATGTGAATTCTCCAACAAGGGTAGGAAGAAGAATATCAAGCTTTATTGGGGCAATGTAGTAGTCAATACCAAGTTGAAGCAAGAAAAGTCCAAAGCCTGATGTAGATTCGAAGACCAAGTTCTCAACACATATACCTGAAGCAGTTGCAATAAGCCTCTATTTTACAGGATCAAAATATTTTTGAGATCACGATTTAGTCTTAGAAATCGAGTCATTTTTCTAAAGACTAGATTTTTTGAATTGTAATGCAATCAATGTAATGGAATATGATTCCTATATGTTAGAAAAGAATCGGGACTAAATCATAACTATATCTAGATTTTAGGATCTATTGAAACCATCTCTAGGCATAAATAGGAAATTTGTTGAAAAAGTTAAGGGTCAGACTGGGACGTGAAAAAACATAATGTCTCTGATTGTAAAGTTTGAACCTACTTCATAATACACTCAATGGAAAAATCTATATGATGGTTAGACTACCTCATCTTGTCTTATATTCTTTCTTATCTTACTTGAATGCATATATGTCTTTGCAAATCATTTGATGTACTCTATTAGTGTTTGAAAGCCAATAAAGATTTTGCTGATTTCTTATTTGCTAGAGGAATTGTATTCAAGTAATTTATTCTTGTTTCTGAATGATATTTAGGATCAAGAATTTTCTGTGTGAGAAACAAATTGTGAAAATACAATTTCTTTCTTTTATTGTTATATTTATTTATCTAGATCATCAGATTGAAACCCATTGACTAAGTATGTGTGGTGGAAACTTGATTTTGTAACCATAAAATCTTATTGTCCTTTTCATTCCCTACTTGACCTATAAACCAATCCAAAACCTAAAAAATACTTACAAACATAAAACCATTGCAATAACTGAGGTTCCCTAGATTTCCATTAGAATTCAAGGACAACTTTAGGGGTTGACATCTTTTGGCACCATTGTTGGGGATGGAGGAACGAAGATATATATCCTTGGGAAGAATGACATTGAGAAAGAGTAGCTCTTCATGGTGAGCAAGAGTTGGATACAAAAGTCGACTACATATTTTTCACCTGGCAACTCCATTGCAAAATTTCTAGCTCCTAAAAGAGAAGTGAAGGGATCGAAGTTTGAGCATACCAAAGCCTCAATATAAAATTTATCTTCAAGAAAGAAAGTGACCAAAGCCAACCCAGATCCTAAGCCAACTCCAACAGTATCAAATCTTGAAAAATTATTAAGAAAATAAATAGATAATCCAGGCTAGTCTTCATCTTCTAAAGGTAAATCTCCTTCTTTTTAAGAAACAAAATTTTCTTCCCAAAAACCCATTTCTATTCGTAAAGAAGAGTGATTTTATGTGGTTGAAGAAAAACCTATTATCCAACCTTCAGAAGTAGTTCTACCTACAACAATTTCCTTTAATGATTTGACAATGGAATAATGGAGAGTATTTTATGAATTGATCAAAGAAGAATAGGAAGATACACTCTTCACATCTGAATCCCTAAACAATTTTCCTACACATACCAAAGAAGATATAGATCATATATTATCTTCATCATTATCTCAGATTTGCACTTCTCAAAGAGTTAAATCTGAGATTCAAGTTTTCAATAATATTATGGCCATTGAAGGATTATTGGAGTCCCAAAAGACCCATTCTCATCCTTCATCACCTTCTAAGGTTCATACTCCACCTTCACATCATACTTCACAACCATCCTCTCCTGCTAAATCTCCTACTCCAGTTTTTCACACCATGGATATCAATAGAATGGATGCTATCATAGATGCTAGGTATGTACCCCTAGTTTTTCCCTGATCCAGATGGATATCGGTGGCCACCCACCTTTTCCAACTGGCTCAAAATAGTTTTATGACAATTTTGGCAATTTACTATTTCTAGCAGTTTTAACTTCTGGGGCCATTTTGAGGGCCTAAATGAAGGATTTTTAGGATTGAGCTTCTCAATGATAGCCAAATTCATGATTGATCCCCCAAAATGAATCTCCTTGACAATACCTTTCCAACGGGCTATCACACGCTTAAAACGGAGACGTATGCAAAAGTTACGACCTTGGGAAGTTGATGTACTAACTTACCCAAACAGGGCCCACATGACTTTTGGCGCTACATCTCCTAGGGTTAGGTTTTTTGGATGTATAGGGTTTTGGAATTCTTGTTTATTGTAAAAATTCCTTCAGAGCCTCATTGTAATCTTCTTCTTGCGAATGCACGCAGCTGTCACATCTCTTCTCAGAGATAAGCCGCCACCATTCCAGCAAGCTTGTTTCCACTGCATTTTACAGTTTCAACTTATTTCTGTTGGACAACTGAGAGGGGGGGGGGGGGGGTNTACCGTGCTTAAAAAATTATGCTTCTTTTAAATTCTTTATACGGCACTCAATGAACATTCAACATCAGTCACTTATATGAGATACACAGAGACAAATATTTCCCGAGGAAACCCATAAAGGGTAAAAACCTCTTCTTCCTTATATGATAAGTATTATTTAAATTATTTACATTATCATACATATGAGCACCAACTCATTGTGAGGCTACAACCTCTGTTTTTTCAAGATGCAACTTGTTGAGAGCACCAACTCTCTGTTTTCTCTAGCACCCACTAGAAGGAAGCACCAACTAGAAGGAAGCACCAACTCCTTGGTTTCTCTAGCACGAACTAGAAGGAAGCACCAACTCCCTGGTTTCTCTAGCACCAACTAGAAGGAAGCTACAACTCCATGTGTTCAAGCACCCACTTGAACCTCTGAGGACACCGGTCCTCCCTAGTACCTCCCTACCACCCTGATTTATGAATATGTGTTACTGAAACTTATTACAGTGATATAATGTTCAACAACAACTTACCAGTCTCATCACTGTTCTGCAAGATTTCGCTGCTTTGTCTGCCTCACTATCTTTCTACACGCATCCATTGCACTTTCTGTTCTTATTCCTTTTGTTCTCTTTGCGCCATTCCCATTCGATGCACCATTTGTCTTCTGTCCATTTCAGCTACTCCACTCCACCTCCTTCTTCACACATGCATCAGTCCAAACAGGAACAACCCCCATCTATTCTTTTCTCCACATTCTTATAATCCCTGTGCATCTTGTGCATCTTCTGTCTGCAATGGTTTTGCATCCTCTAAATGTCAAGTGCTCTGCCTGTTCATCATCGCAACTCTTCAGCTTCTCTGTTTGTTAATCCTATGTGTCCATCATCACTGGGTGTCATCATCAAGTTACTTCGCATCACCAACAATTAAGATTCTTCATCTTCTGTTACAGTCGAGCTCAACTACTCTGTTGCAGTTACAAGCTCCAACGCTCATTCCAGCTGTCAATAGCCTCCACGAAAAGTCTTTTCTCCTACTGGCAGATTCTTTGTGACCCTTCAGTTCCTCTGGAAATCACACAGAAGTCTCTTCGAGTCCTCTGGCAGAAACCATCAGTGGTTTCTAGCAGTTACACTGAGAAGTGCTACAATAGCCCTCCAATCTTCTTTAGTTTCATCTGCACCGTTGGATTAACTTCTCTAAATCTTGCATTCATTTCAGCATTCCGCTCTTCGACATTTCGGGATCACTGTGGTGGAGGATTTTAGTACTCTCCATTTCTAGACCCCTGAAACTCCGAAAAGGATCTTGTCTTCACTAACTCCTTCCCCCATCTTTCGCTGACGTGACCAATGACTGTGACCTCAGCCTTAATCGAAACTGCATTTTGCAATTTCGCGTTTCGGCATTTCGACACTCTTGGTGGTGAAGTGTTTCGACACTTCAACTCCCGGTATCTGTAACTCCGAAATGAAGTCAGATCAATGGTCCGGTACTCCAGCGTTTCTCATTTCAGTGAATCCTCATTTCGGTATTCCTGTGGTAAATTTTCTTGACTCTCCATGTCGCGGTGCCCAAAACTCCGAAATGGAGCTTGTCTGTGACATTTCGCGACTTCAGGTTTTGAGATTTTGGGACTCCTCTGATGAAGAGTCTTTACTCTTGACTCCTCCTACTCCCGGTATCCGAAACTTCGGTATGGAGTCTTTATCATTTCTCGACTTCGGGTTTCGTGACTTTAGGACTCCTTATGATGATAGTCTTTGTCATTTCCATCTCCCGGTATCCGAAATCCCGGTATCCAGTACTCCAAGCGATGAGCCTGTTTTGGGTTTTCTCATTTCGACACTTTGGGACTCCTGATGATGTGATTCTCTGACATATCCATCTCCCAGTAACCGAAATCCCGGTATCCAACACTCCAAGTGATGCGTTTGTTTCAGGTTTTCGCATTTCGGCACTTCGGGACTCCTGTTGAGGAGAGTCTCTTACATCTCCATCTCCCGGTAGCCGAAATCTCGGTATTCAATACTTCGAGTGGTGCGTCTGTTTCACGATTTCAGGGTTTCAAATTTCACGATTTCAGGACTCCTGTGTTGGAGAGTCTCGACTCTTGACTTCTCGATATCCCGAAAATTGAAACTCCGAAATGGAGTCTTCGTTGAGGTGCCTGTTTTGGATTTTTTGGGGTTTCGCATGTCACCTTGCTCGTTAAAGAGCATGCAGGTTATCCTGGATCCAACGCCGGTCAGACCTCTGGCTCGGATCTGACGTTCATCGAGAAATCTCAATGAGATCCATCGCTGCATACTTTGATCTTGTTGAGATTTCTCTGCAGCGTCTTCCCAAAAGACTTATGGTGCCTGCCTGACACATCCTTCTTGTACTCAAGCCATCATCGTTGCTGTACTTGACATCAATGACAAGCATACTCTGCCTGTAAAACATGACAACAATTTCGTTATTGAGTAGAAAACCAGTTTTACTGTATCTCTGTTATTTTGTGTTAAGCACCTGTTAATAATCTGTATTCATTTCATTCTGCTCATAAAATTTGGATCAGTGGTATCAGAGTGGTCTTCTCCTTATTGTCTTAATGAATGCCCCCAACGAGGTCAGAGTACAAAGAGTTGGGTCTCGAGCTTGTTTCTCTTGAGGACAGAAGCTCTCACACGCCCAAGCGACCTCTCATGGCAGGAGAAAATAAAGATGACAGGACAAGAGATCCTTTCAAACTGTTGATTGAGGAAGCCCTCATGCAACAGAGGAATGAGATGATGGATAGTTTCACACAAATCCTTCGACGGATACCAACATGCGACACATCTTCTTTGAACGGAGGTGCCTCCCCCTTCAAGGTACAAATAAACTTCGATATTCCTATATTTGAAGGTCAGATAAACACAGATGCTATAGACAAGTGGTTGAATCTACTAGAAGGGTATTTTTCTATCCATAACTTTTCGAATAGAGAAAAGATTACTTTTTCACTCCTCAAAGCCGTTCCCCATGTCAAATATTGGTGGGAAACTTTCAGTGAGCAAAAGGAAACAGAGGAAACCTCATTATTTTCAGTCACGACCACCTGGGAATCCTTCAGGGATGCTATTAAGGAACAATACTACCCTGTCGAAAGTTATGATGACCTGTATACCAAATGGACCACACTATGGCAAGAAAGAGACCAAGCAGTGCCAGATTTCACAAATATCTTCCATGCCTTGCGCACCAAGCTAGGTATCAAAGATTCAGAGCGACATCTATTTCTCAAGTATCGTGGTTCTCTGCATAGATACATCTAGACCGAAATGGAATTTTTGGACATCTCATCCTTTGGCGCCACCTACCGATATGCCATCAAAATCGAGCAGAAGCTCAAACAAAAGACGCGACAATTTGGGCCTGGGAACCCCTCACAACAAAAGCCAGGAAAGGGTTGCCCCAACCCACATAACAAAGGATAGAGTAAAGATGGACAATATCATGACAACCAGTCCAAGTTGTAAGGAAAGAAGGACACCGAAAAGACAAAGAAAGATACCAGGAAGTGGTGCGACTTCCATAAGAGCCCTTAGCATAACACTGCTGAATGCTGCTCAAAGAAGTCGCTGGTGACCAAAGTGAAAGCCTCTAAATCAGATGCGGATTATGACTCTGAGCTAGAACCAGAAAGGAGAAGATGGATCATTGACATGGAACCCAGTGCCACCGTTGCTACCACCAAGCTCCAGCTTGGTGAACCAGATGAGCCAGAAGAAGGAGAGCGCCTCTTCCATTAATAGATGTGGGTAAAAGGAACCCCGCTGAACTTCATCGTTGATAGCGATAGCCAGAAGAATCTCATCTCAACAGAGGTCGTCAAGAGGCTAGCCCTGCCAACAATGCCGCACCCACAACCCTACACCATTGGATGGCTCCGCCAAGGAAGCGATCTATGCATCAGCCAACAGTGTTGACTGTCGTACGACATCAAGCCCTTCAAAGAAGAGGTATTGTGTGATGTTGCTCCTCTCGAAGTTTGTGATGTTCTTTTGGGCCAACCTTATTTATGGAATCACCATGCTGTATATGAGTCTAGGCCTCATAGTGTTATTATTACTTTGAACATGAAATTGTACAGGATACCCGAGGCAGTCCCACCTAGTGTTATTTCCTTGATCTCTGCTAAGCAATGTAGGAAGGTCATCTCTCAGACGGGGAAGTTTGTCTTCTTTGTGATTTTCTCTCAGAATAAGCAAAAGATCATAACCACATCCAGGGTCTCTGCGACCGAACTCTCCACACAGCAGAAGCAAGTAGATAAGGTCGTGGAAGAATACTCGGATATCTTCTCCTCACCTACAGGGGTACCTTCACACTGCCAGGTCAAGCACCCCATCGATATGACCCCCGACACACCGCTGCCCAATGGGCCAGTCTATCATCGCTCTGTATTAGAGAATGAGGAGATCAAGTGATAGATCCAAGAACTTCTCCACAAGAGGCACATCCATCCCAGGTCATCACTTTGCGGGAACCCAATCATGCTGGTACAGAAGAAATATGGAACTTGGCGACTCTGTATTGATTACCGGGCTCTGAATAAAATCACAGTTAGAAACCGATACCCGATTCCTCGAATCGACGACCTCCTTGATCAACTCACGGGGGCCAAATACTTCAGTAAGATTGATCTGAAGTCTGGCTACCACAAGGTCCCGATAGAACAGACAGATGTATGGAAGACCACCTTCAAGTCAAAGGAAGGTCTTTTTGAATGGTTGGTCATGCCCTTTGGTTTGAAAAATGCTCCAGCCACTTTCATGAGGATGATGGACGATATTCTGCGACCATTCACCAATACTTTTGTAGTCGTGTATCTAGATGACATTCTAATTTACAAAAAGACTTGGGATGAACACTTGTAGCATATTCAACAGGTTCTGCACACCCTGTGGCAGCACAAGCTATATGCCAACTTGGAAAAAGTATCCTTCAGCATGGATAGGGTCCATCACCTGGGCTACATCATTGATCAACATGGCGTACATGTGGATCCAAACAAGATCCAAGTCATTCATGACTAGCCAACCCCAAAAAAACTCACTGAGCTTCAGAGCTTCTTGGGCCTTGCCAATTTCTACCACAGGTTTGTGTTGGGATTCTCCCATATTGCATGGGCCCTCAACCAAATAAATAGGGGTGGTGGTAAGGCGAAATTTTTGTGGGGCCAGTCCCAACAACAAGCGTTCGATGATTTGAAGCAGCGCTTGTGCTCAGCCCCAGTACTTTCACTACCAGACCTATAACATCCCTTTGAGATCGAGACATATGCTTCAGACTATGTTGTGGGCGTCGTTCTCACTCATCACATCCACCCCATGGCCTATCATAGTGAGACACTGTCAGATACTATCCGTAAGTACCCTACTTACGACAAAGAAATGTACTCCATTGTGCAAGCCTGTTGCTAGTGGAGACATTACATTCTTGGGAAGGAGACAGTCATCCACACTGATCATAAGCCAATGTAGTTCATGCAGACACAGGGAAAATTGTAGAATGACTGCCATCAAAAGTGGTCCACATACTTGCAACAATTCCACCTTAACATCAAGTATAAAACAAGAAGCACCAATCACGTCGTTTATTTCCTCAACGGACCTCTAGTCGTGACACTCACCATGGTGCTAGACTCTTGCGGCCATGAGACATTTGGATGGCCTCAACTCTATGAGACATACCCTGACTTTTCCACCACCTACCAAATGTTGGGTGCAAACAAAGTTGTCGATAATGTCCATCTTCAGGATGGGTTGTTGTGTCGTCTGGGACATATCTGTGTTCCATCAAGTGAGCGAGAGAAGCTGATCTGGGAATCCCACTACAATCGAGTGGCAGGACACTTCGGCATCGAAAAGACAATGGCGATGCTACAGAAACATTTTTACTGGCCAAAACTTCGACAGGAGGTCAGGAAGTATATCAGGTCCTGCACTGCGTATGCTATTGCCAAACCAACCACTAAGAAACAGGGGTTGTACACCCCTCTTACTACTCCTAAAAGGCCATGGTAATCCATCTCAATGGACTACATGTTGGGCCTCCCGTCCACCAAGCGGGGAAATGATTGTGTTTTTGTGGTTGTTGATCGCTTTTCTAAGATGGTGATTCTAGTTGCCTGCAAGAAGAGAATCATAGCAGAGGCCATTGACAAGCTCTTCTTTGAACGAGTCTGGGTACATTTTGGAATCCCACAAACCATTGTCTCAGATCGGGATAGTCGATTTCTCAACACATTTTGTTCAAGCCTCTGGTCACTGTTAGACACGAAGCTCACAAAATCCATGACCTTCCACCCCCAGACAGATGGCCAAACTGAGGTTGTAAATCGAATGATTGTGCATATCCTTCGCATGTATAATTCAAATCACCCTCGCACATGGGATGAGAGCCTTCCCTATGTCTATCATATCTACAACTGAGCTCTGCATAGCTCAACCAACCACAACCCCTTTCAGGTGGGGTTGGGATTCCAACTATTGGGTCCCATAGATGTTGCACTTCCCCTTGCGGTAACCTCGACCGACTCATCTCCTGCTCCAACTGAAGCTGACAAAGCCACCCGGTTCATTGAGCGGATCTATCACATCTTCCACTAGGTTCAGGATATCCTACAGAAGTCCAATGACAAGTAAAAACATCTCCATGATCAACATCGGGTGCCACATAAGTTTCCAGTGGGCGACAAAGTTTGGTTGCACTTGCAGAAAGAACATCTTACAATACCCCATCAGAAGCTTCGCCCACTCCGTTATGGGTCATACACTATCACCAAGGTCATGGGGGATAATTCTTTTGAGCTCAACATTCCTCCTTTCCTTGGCCTACACCCAATGTTCAACGTGGATCTCCTTCGCCCTTATTTCCCACCATTATTGGACACCTCAGAAGTAGCAAAACAACTGACACCCGCAGAGCTCAAACCTGACTGCATACAACAGACATCCAATGATCATATTGTGGACACACAGATCAAGGGCACTCGACAACAAAGGATCCAACTTTATCGAGTCGTTAAAGCAGGGCAACTCCTGCACCAAGGCAAGTGGCTCACCCGAGGCCAAATTCAACAAAAATTTCCTCATCTGATGGGGGAACTTAATGCAATGGATACCATTTCTTCCTAAGAAGGGAGAATTGATCCAGATGGATATCAGTGGCCACCCACCTTTTCCAACTGGCTCAAAATACTTTTCTGACAATTTTAGCAATTTACTATTTTTAGCAGTTTTAACTTCCGGGGCCATTTTGAGGGCCTAAATGAAGGTTTTTCGGGATTGAGATTCTCAATGATAGGTGGATGCATGATTGATTCCCCAAAATTAATCTCCTCGACGATACCTTTCCAATTGGCTATCACACGCCTAAAAAAGAGATCGTATGCAAAAGTTACGACCCCAGGAAGGTTGATGTACTAAGTTACCCAAACGGGGCCCACATGACTTTTGGTGCTTCATCTCCTAGGGTTAGGTTTTTTGGATGTCTAGGATTTTGAAATTCTTGTTTATTGTAAAAAGGCCTTCATAGCCTCATTGTAATCTTCTTTTTGTGAATGCACGCAGCTGTCACATCTCTTCTCAGAGATAAGCCGCCACCATTCCAGCAAGCTTGTTTCCACTGCATTTTACAGTTTCAACTTATTTCGTTATTGAATAGAAAACTAGTTTTACCGTATCTCTGTTATTTTGTGTTAAGCACCTGTTAATAATCTATATTCATTTCGTTCTGGTCATAAAATTCGGATCATGCCCCAAGTTTTATACGCTTTCCCAGTGGGAGACTATATGAAATATATGCCTAGGTTTATTGGATAAGAAGAGGTTACAAACAAAGAACATTTGACATCTTTTTATAGCTTTGCAGACAATTTCAATGTTGAACACATAGATGTTTGGATGAGATTATTTTTACATATTTTGGATGGGGAGGTAAGGAAGTGATTTAGAGGTCTCCGTGCCAATTCTATTACTGACATTGATGCATTATATGACACTTTTCTGAAACAGTGGGGAGACAAAAAGGACTACTTGTACTATATTACTGAATTTGGGGCCTTGAAAATAAAGAATGGTGAGTTTGTTTCAGATTTTACACAAAATGTACAGTTAAATTCGTGATGAAATCAAACCTACAGAAACTTCTACAAAAATTACCTTTGTTAATGCCCTTGATGCATAATTTTCTCTTTTTTTAAGAGAAATAATATCTGCTACATTGAGTTTGATGCATGAGGAAACCATTGAAGCGGAATCAAATATTTTGGAAACAAAAATGTTAAAGACAATATTTGACAAAGATAAAAAGAAGCAGAAAGAAGATGTTCCATCTTCCCCTCATGCAACAACATTTGACCCAAAGATTGATGAGATGGCTAAGATGTTAAAAACTCTGACATCAAAGCTTGCCATAATGAAACTAGATACTAAGTAGCCAAAAAGACCTATTCAATAAGGGTGGAATAGAAACCCCAATCAGTTTAGAAGACCATATAATGCTCCCCAGGTTATGTAGATGGAGAGAAAAAATCAATATGATCAAAGGATTTTACCACCTTTTCAGAATAATGCAGTTGAAGAGACAGAGGAAAGTGATGAGATTGAAGAAAATTAAACAATCCTTTTAATTAATGCTGAAATTCCTTCTACGCATTTAACTCAACATGAGTATGAACATTCTATGATATTAAGTTAGTTTGACAATGGTGAAGAAGAAGGAATTTTTCAGAATGAACCTCAAAAGAAATATGATCTAAGGCCTAGATCATATGGACTGAAGGAAAATACACCAGTTCAGAATAAAAAGGCTAAAGTCTCAGCCAAGAAGGGTCCAACTAAAGATACAGGGAAAAAATCAGATGAACCTCAACAACCCATCAAGGTTGTTGTCCTAGAGGTGAAGGAAACAAAAAAAAAACTTGTTCCTTTTAATTTGGAACATGAAATTAATATTTATGTACTTTTGGTGGAACTGATGAAAAACGAGTCTTTTAAAAAATCAATCTTGAAAGTCTTGCAACCTCCTACTTCTATCATGTCTTCAATATAATAAACTTGGAATATGAAAATCCTACCATCACTGTAGGACCTCATATTGAAGATAGATATGATGCTTCACCTCCATTTTACATATCCATAAACATTCATGAGAAAATTCTGCACAAATGCCTTATGGATTATGGAGCCTCACACAATGTTATGCCTAAGGTAGTCATGGATGAATTAGGTATTGACATTACAAAACCCTACCGAGACCTCTATTCTTTTGATTCTAAAAAAGTTAAATGTCTAGGGGTTATCAAATATCTGGTTGTTACCTTGTTCCAACTACCTATTAAGAGTGTTATTATGGATGTGGTAGCGACTGATATACCACCTAAATTTGGCATGATTTTATCTAAATCTTGGGGTAAGAAGGTAGGAGGATCCTTATAGATGGAACTAACATATGCTACTATACATATATTTGGAGGAGGACACCAAAGGTCGTACAGGGAAGTAAGACTAGCCTATCTTGTAAGTGATCATGAAAATCTAGTAAATCACCTCATTTATGTAGTTGAAGATGAAATTGGATCATCCATATTTCTTATCAGTGATGATCCTTTTGAACCATTAATAATCAAATCCATGGATAACCAAGTAAAGGATGTGGACCATGCAGTGTGGAAGATGCTCTTTTATGGTTCTTGTTCAAAAGAAGGATTTGGTGTTGGGGTTGTATTCATTTTGCCTTCCAAGGAATTCATATCTCTGTAATATAAATTAGAATTTGACACCACCAACAATATTGCAGAATATGAGGCCTTACTATTGGGATTAAGAGTTGCAAAGGATACATGAATTGACAAAATATTTGTTTTTGGAGATTCATAATTAATTATTCATCAAATCAAGAATATGTATCAGACAAAGCACCAATAGTTGAGGCAGTACATAAATGATGTATGGGACCTTGTTGAAAAATTCTTTCTAGCTTTTGATACAATTTTTATCCATAGAAGTCTGAACCAACAAGAAGATTCCTTAGCCATGGAAACTAGTAATTTCAAGAATCCTATGTTTTCAGATCTGAGTTATGAAATTGAAGTAAGACACAAGCCTTCCATCCCAGATAACATCAAATATTGGTAGGTTTTTAATGACGACCAGGAATTGAAGAGGTTTTTAGAAACTGTTAGTGATTTTTTTTGCAATCTCTATTGATCAAGAAAATGAGGATGATGATGCAAAAATTCAAACAGATGTCCCTCTTCAGGATACAATTGTAGCACATAAGATTGTAGAATTAAATAAAAATCACATTCACAAGGGTCTAGTACCACTTGAAAGGCTCTTTGACAACAACGATGTCTACGAGAAATATTCAATTCAATGTCAATAAAGGGATGTTGTTTACATCAATATTGGGATTGATATGAATCCAAAGATTATAAAACTCTCTAAAGCATTGTTAGAAGAGAAAAGGAACAAGTATGTAAATCTTGTGAAGAAATTTGTTGATGTTTTTTCTTGGTCATATGAATACCTTAAGATTTTTGAAACATAAATTATTCAACATTGGATTCCTCTCAAAGTAGGTTATAAACCTTTTAGAAAGAAAATGATATAGTTTAACCCTATGTTGTTTCCCATTATTGAAAAAGAAGTGAAGAAATTGCTTGATGAAAATATCATAGTGCCTCTTAGATAATCAGAGTGGGTGGCCAATCTTGTACCTATTAGGAAAAATAATGGTGAAATAAGGTTGTGTGTGGTTTTTAGAAATTTGAACAGGTGTTCACTGAAGGAAATTATCCATTACCCAAGATGGATCATATTCTATAGAATGTAGTGGGTGCTCAAAGAATTTCCATGCTGGATGGATACTCTAGATATAATCAGATATCCATTTTTGAAGAAGACAAGAATAATAATTCCTTCACTACTCCTTGGGGAACTTTCATGTATGATAATATGCCCTTTGGTTTGATGAACGCATGGGCCACTTTTCATAGGGCCATGGACATTGCATTTGTGGGAGAAAAGGACAAATTCATGGTCATCTATCTTGATGATATTACTTTTTTCTCAAAATTTGATGAAGACCACTTGCATCACCTCAAACAAACATTTAAAAAGTGTAGAAGGTATGGCATATATTTAAACCCAAATAAATATCACTTTCTGTGTATGAAGGAAAGATCCTAGGTCATATTATGTCTGCAAGAGGAATCAAGATATATCCCAAGAGGGTGGAGGCCATTCAAAATATTCACATTCCAAGAAACCAAAAGGATATACAGTCCTTCATAGGGAGAATAATTGTTTTAAAGAGGTTCATACCTAATTTTTATGAGATCATCAAACTCATTACCAATATGTTGAAAAAATATGTAGAAATTAAGTGGACACCAGAGAAAAATATTCCTTTGAAAAGATAAAGAAAACTGTAATCGAAGATATTGTCCTTATTAGTCCAGATTACTCTAAAGAATTTCTGGTAATTTCATTTGCATCTGAAGATACCATTGCTACTTTTCTGTTGTAGAGGAATCATAAAGGGTATGAGCAACCTATTTATTTGTTCAATAAGACTCTTAGAGATGCATAACTAACGTATGACATTATGGAAAAGCAGGCTTATGCCTTGGTTAAGGCATTGAAATCCTTTAGAGTTTATCTTTTTCACTCAGAAATAATCGCTTATGTTCCAAACAGTGCTATGAGAAAAATTATTGTTCAACCAGACAATGAAGGAAAGAGGGGGAAATGGATAACCAAGCTTTTGGAATACAATTTGTTCATAAAAACTACCAAGCTGATCAAGGGATAGGGTCTTACAAAGTTTCTTGCTGACTCAAATTATAAAGCTCTTGGACTACATCACATTTTTAGTCAATAAGATAAGTCATGGTTACAGGCCGAAGGAGCAGGCTTACATGTAATAGACAAATACCTTTATTCATCCTGGTATAAAGACAATGTTTGATTTTTTTCAAAATCTTCAAACTCCTTCTTATTTTGAAAAGTCTAAGGTTAGATGTTTGAAACTTAAATATGTGAAGCATTGCATAGTTAATAAATAATTGTTTTGGAGAGATCCTAATGAAGTTTTATTAAGTTGTGTCAATGAGGAAGAAGCAAACCAGATTCTGATTGATTTTCATAAAGGGGTTTGCGGAGGACACCATCATTAGAAAGTTAAAACTTTCAAAATCCTAAAGGAATGTTATTAATGGCCTATATTATTCTCTGATGTGTTTTCCCAGGTCAGAGAATGTGAACAATGCCAGAATTTTGCAGGAAAGCAACAACTTTTGTCCCTGCCCCTGAAACCTATAATTGCAAATGGACCTTTTAAGCAATGGGGCCTAGATTTCATTTGAGAAATCCACCCACCCTCTTCTAGGAAGCATAAATGGATTCTCACAGCCACATATTATTTTACGAAATGGATTGAGTCTATCCCTACAAGGAATGCAACATATAAGGTTATAATGACTTTTCTAGAAGGAAATTTTTTCTCAAGGTTTGGATGTCCCATAAAAATGGTCACAGACAATGCTCAGGAATTCAAGTCTTCTTCCATGGTTGAATTTTGTGGAAAATACAATATTAAGTTGTCACACTCCACCCCATATTACCCTTACGGTAATGGATTAGCAGAGTCTTCCAACAAAAGTCTTGTCAGAATCATTAAGAATCTTTTGATAGAAAACAAAAGATCAGGGGACTCAAAGCTGAAGTTTGGTTTATAGGCTGATAGGATCAACACTAAGAAATCAATTGGAACCTCTCCTTTTCAACTGGTTTATGGAACATATGCCATATTTCCAACCCAACTTAGTTTGACTGTACTAAAATTCCTGCAAGAAGAGTTGGAAGAGTCAAATGATATTCAAAGGAGAATCTTTAAAATCATTGAAGTTCAACAAAAAAGAGAAAAGTTGAATGAGGAATATGAAGCTTATCAGAGCAAGATCAAGGAAACATTTGATAAAAAGACCAAAAAAGACAGTTTTAAAACATGAGATATTGTTCTGAGGTGGGATGCTATAAGGAGGACAAATATAAACATGGTAAGTTCGACAATTTATGGTTTGGACCAGTTAAAATAGCCAAATTTTTGAACAACATTACTTTCATCTTGCATAATTTGGATGATATTGAAATCATTGGTGGCCCAGTAAATGGGAAATTTTTGAAACACTGTTTCTGTTAACAACCAGAATGTTTTAGTTTGTACATAGTTTTCAGTTTTGATTTGGTGTGTTTAAGTAGATCAAATAAAGACTCCAATCCCAATGGAGACACTAGTCTACAATTAGTTCTTTCTTTTGATATTTGAGTATGCATGATTGGTATGAAATAAAGAAGGGATCAGAGCAGTTGGAAACATGAAAAGGGTGGATATTCAAAACTGATAAAGTGGGAAAGGAAGGCATTTGTCTGCATGGTCCTTAATGTTTTATCACAAAAACATTACCCCCAGAAGGAGCCAGTGTTAGTCCTTAGACATACTATAACCTCTTAACCTTGATTGTTAGCCTATGTTATCAATAAACTCATTCCTGTCATCTCCATTCCAAAAATCATGTTTCACCATACATCTGTTTGTATCAAGTTCCCTATACACTTGTCTTTTATACTTTTTGGGTGTTTTTTGCTTTGCTTGAGTTCATTTTCATTTGCTTTTAGTGAGATATATTTGAATATTTACATGGTTTGAGTATGTCCTATTAGAAATTCTAGTCAAATTTTAAATTTGTTCTTAAGCTTAAAGAGAGACATAGTCGCTACAAGAATACCACCATTCTTCTAGTGCCTAAACTCATCATTTTTTAATGTGTCTTGGTCCCAAAAATTGTGTTAACTATCACAAGTGCATCTAGAAGATCATGTAGAGAATTGTGCAGCGGTGGTGACTATCATCAAAATGATGATTCAATATAGGGGTAATGTTTAATGAACACAAGTATGTACCTATTAATGCGTCCATTGAAGCTGGGTTTTAGGTCACGATCTGAAGCACTTAAAGTTATGATTTAATTTTGAAAATGAATTTGTATAAATAGATCGAGAGCCTAACAAATTTTTGCAGTCAAAGGAACCTTTCCATATCAGTTGCATGTGCAAGAGTTTCTAAAGGTCAATCAAATTGAAACCCTAGCATTTTGACAGAAATCACAATTAGTGTGATGGATCCCAATAAAAGTGGTCATGTTAGTTGTTTGGAACCGATAGGGGCCGAATTGCTGGAAGAATATCTTGATATTATGTAAAAATTCATCAATGTAGGTTGGTACGACTTTTGTTGTAATTTCCAGGGTTACCATGAGGAGGTTTTGATGTTGTTCGCCCAAAACTTTGGTGGTTTTAAAACTCACGTGGGAAAAGTCTTAAAATATGTTATCGAGCACTCAATTGGGGTAGCATGTCACTTACCTGTGGAGTGTGAGAAATGGTGGAAGAAAGGTAAGTTATCTGCAGACCTGTGCAAGAAATTTTTGGTACTGAAACACCATGATCTTGACTGGAGTCAAGGGATCCCGAGTAAATGGTTAAAGTAAGAATGGAAGGATGATTTGACAATAGTCCATAGGTATATAATAGGTGAGGGAAGATTTTATTATGCTTATCATTATCATATGAGAATTTTTATGCATCTAAATGGAGACACCAAGATGAGTCTTCCTTTTTACCTGTTAAAATTTTTGACCAAAATGGTTAAGAGGGTGCATAGTCATCCTCAAAATGCCCCTAAGAGTTTATTTCATAAATGTTTGATGAAAATGTTGGTTCTGTATGCATTAAGAGAGTTTCAAGTGACCTCGAGGCAGTTATCGATCTCTTTAGGGTTGGATGACCAAGATGAAAAACAAGAGAAACCTAAAGCTTCAAAAGGGAAAGGAAGTACTTCAAAAATATCTGCAAAATTGAAGGAAGTCTCCCCTGTGGATAGATGAAATATATCAAGTAAAAGGAAACTTGAATTTCAATAGAAATAAGAAGTCAATATGGATCCTGAATTCTCTGCCTCTAAACATGAATTTACATGTTTTGACAGGGTATATACAAGGAGAATGACTAAGCAGAAGATTGAGCAGTTGCAAGAAGTTAAATCTGATTGTGATACATAAACCAATGATACACTTGTTGAAAAATCCCCACAAGTAAAATAGAGTAAAGAAGTGAAGGAAAGCAACCTGTAACTTATCTTGGTAGGTCCAAGACCAGACCAACAAACAAGTTAAGGATGCATTCTAAAGCTATTTTTAAACCCTCACTTAAGAAAGATAATCTAATTATATTAGATGAGGAGGTAACAGATGAGGTTCCAAAGAAGATTGGAAAGGGGAAGACACAATTGTTAGAACATGACCTAGGATCTTCTCATTCTAAGGATAAAATGGAGCCAGAGCCTACACATGTTCTAGAAATGCATGAACTACCAGAGGTAGATATACAAGAAATACAATTTTTTTCTAAATTTTCAGAGAAGGAAATCATTAACGAGTGACCTTAAAATGAACATAGATATAGAATGAGGTCCAAGAAGCCCAAAATTTCCATTGATCTCAACATACCTGCACTTGAGTAATACTATGGTGGATGAAGAGAAGAAGCATGGGATGCACCAATAAAGCACAAGATTAAAAAGTTGCAGGCAACAATCAAGGAATTAAATCATGAAAAGCAAGCACTTGAGTTGTGGAAATACAAACTGCAAGACAAAGTTAAAAAAATGAAAGCAAAGAACAAAGAGAAACATGAATTCTCCAACAAGGACTGGAAGATGAATATCAAGCTTTATTGGGGAAATGTAGTACTCATGACCAAGATGAAGCAATAAAATCCCAAAGCCAAATGTAGATTCGAAGACCAATTTCTCAACACATCTACCTGAAGCATTTGCAACAAGCCTATATTTTACAAGATCATAATATTTTTGAGATCGTGATTTAGTTTTAAAAATTGAGTCATTTGCCAACTCTAGGCATAAATAGGAAATTTGTTGACAGAGTTAAGGGTCAGACTGGGAAGTGCAAAAACATATTGTGTCTGATTGTAAATTTTGAACCTGCTTCATAATACACTCAATGGAAAAGGCTATCTGATGGTTATACTACCTCATCTTGTCTTATATTATTTATTTTCTTACTTGAATGCATATATGTCTTTGCAAAGCATTTGATGTACCCTGTTAGTGGTTGAAAGCTAGTAAAGATTTTGTTGATTGCTTATTTGCTACCAGAATTGTATTGAAGTACTTTATTCTTGTTTCTAAATGATATTTAGGATCAATAATTTTCCGTGTGAGTAAACAAATTGTGAACTTATAGTTTCTTTCATTTATTGCTATATTTCTATCTATCTCATCAAATTGAAACAAATTGACTAATTATGTATGGTGGAAACTTGATTTTGTAACAAGAAACTCTTATTGTCCTTTTCATTCCCTACTTGACCTATAAACCAATCCAAAACCTAAAAAATACCTACAAACATAAAACCATTGCAATAACCAAGGTGCCCTAGCTTGCCCTTAGCAGTCAATGAAAACTTTAGGGACTAACATTTAATAGGGCCCAAATTAGTTAAGTAGGTCCTCATTATAAGTGGGCATGTAGGTAGTTAAGTTTCTCTATGGATAGATATATATTGAGTATAATGTTATATAATTTTTTTTTCAAGAATTATTATTGTATTTGGATCTTTTCTCTAGGAGGTTTCCCCCTTGAAGAGGCAAGTGAAGATAATCTCTATTTTTTACTATCAAGATATATTTCGGTTGATGTTTGAATTGGTTAAGATCGAAACAACAACCTCGCTAGGATATGAATCTCCCTGCATTTTTATAGAGGTGGTACTCCTCTTTGGCTGAAGGATATATCTTGAATATCTTGGATTAGGGAGAATGCTAGACAATGAACTTCATATCTTTATTTCTTTGATTTGTATATGAAATGGTTCTTTAAGAACCTGATCCGATCTTTATGTACAATGAATAACTTCTCAACAATAAAAATATTGAAGGAAGGATTCAATATTAGAATATCTTTGTGCTCAACATCATATATACAACCCTCTAAATAACATACAAAAATACATCCATATATTATCACAAGAAAAAAGAGAGAATAGTTTTGATCATCTTAAATAAATTTAAAAGAGTTCTGCATTTAATACTAAAATAATTTGATAGGAAAACTCCAAAAATCTCACACTTAGAAAATCCTAAGATCTGAGAAATCATTAGAGAAATGCCCTGAAATAGTTCTCTGTGGATTTTTATTCATGAAAGATATTCAACAATACACAAAATCTATTTAG
>ML825115.1:48169-108395 GCA_009831015.1 Picea engelmannii | reverse complement strand
TGGCCACTGATATCCACTTGGATCAATGTTTCTCAAATTACGGGGCATCTATTATTGTGCTATGCTCGTGTGACACTTAAGTGACATGCACCAAAGAAATTATAAATTATCATTAACCACCATATAGAACCACAAAAAATATGGATAAAGGATAAATATTTCATCGAGGATCAAATTAAAACTCTAATCTTGGCCAAATGGAGAACTTTGTAGCCTATCATCTCACAGGGCACATGACTTTGTGAGAAATCTTTTGATACCCGCACAATTACTATTACACCAAAACATATTAATTTATGTGTCCCATTAAATGCTAAGGTCACTTCCTATGGATTTTTGGTCAAGATAGGCCCATAAAAGTTAAAATTATTCACCCAATGTGGATTATAGATCCATACCTAGAGAAAATCAGGGATGATTTTAAGGATGGAAATTTATTTTAAAAAGTAGAAACCTTGGCGAATATTACTAATCCTTCATATGCCAACTATAAATGTTTGGCGATATTTTTGTAAAAAGATTCAAATTTCTAAGAATTTTATATAGTTTGTATAAAATTTTGGTGATTTTTAAGGTAAAATAATTTTATCCTATAGAATTTGGGCGAATCATTTTAAAAATAGCGATTTTTTTTTGGGAAAAACCATGGAAAATTAGCCCATGAGCTAAATTTAGCCCCTAAAATCATCCATGGAGAAAATTCAAGTGCATATATGGCACATGGGATAATATTTTACATGGAGCTCCATTTCCTCCTCTAGGAAACTCTAAAAATGAAGGCCTCCTCCATACATTTCAACAAGTTCAATGAGAGTAATGGTATGATGTAAGATTATTTCCATAGATTGTTAAGACTACTTGATTCAATCCATTTCATTGTGCTTCATGAGTGTTTTTTTTTACCAAATTTCCCCTCCATTGTTTATTTCACAATGAGAAATGTTGCTCAATTAATTCTACAATCAGTGCAAGAGTTGTAAAGAGTATACAACCCCCCAAAGAGAGATCTTAGTGGCTATATCCATCACTTCCTCAAGGTGAAATCTTCCCATTTTATATCTTGTACTTGCAATTTATGTTAATGAAAATTATTCACTCTCTTTCCCCCCAAAATATTCTTTAAATGGTTTTCATTCTTCTCCATTGGATTTCATACTAATGATTTTATTTAGCAATCTTGTTGGAGAATTGTAGTTTTGGCTTCTTTGTTTTCATCATGAACAAGTTCTTTGAGAAGGATTCTTTCTTTGAATCCATCTCCCCTTGCTCCACAACAAAGACAAATCACCAAGTATATTTTTTCAAGGTTTTGTTATACATCCTCCATCCATCCATCCATCCATCCACCATCCATTTCTATTTAGTGGATGTTTGGGGATTAGTTCTAGTTTTCTTTGTTTACTCACATATACCACACTTAATTTTTTTTTGTATACAATTGAACCAATTATTGAATGCCATTTGTCACATCATACACCAAATTACACATAGAACAACTTTTGAAGGAATATTTGTGCATGTCAATTTCACCAAGGAAAATGTAATAACTCCAACATTCTTAGTATATTTCCAATTTTATATTCCATGAAGAAAAAAGTGAATGTAATCCAAAGTGAACATTGAGCATTGAACATTGGGACAAATTTTGGCTGTTAACAGTGTAATTCAAAGAAGTAATATATATCAATATTATATAGTTCTTTTAGGTAAATATTTTAGCAATATTTGGTGTCCCGTATAATTTATAAGAGACAATGGATTAGTTTTTGTTTCAAGAGAATTTATTGAATTTTGTGGGAAGTATTGGGATTTTTTTTGTGTAGTCCTCAAATTAACAATTGCTTGATAATGAGTTAGTGGAGTCCATGAAAAAGAATCTGATTCAAATCATGAATAAGCTTATTGATTAAAGAGATATGGTCACCTTAAATAATATGGGCACCTTAAGCTCACCCAAGAACCATGGGAAACTACAACAGTCCCAAAGGAAAGTACATAGAAGCCACTCTTTAATTTGTTATATAGAAAGCATGTTTTGATGTTGGTTCTTTTAGAATTTAGTGCCCTGGAATGGGCCATTGGGGTATCAAGGGAAGGAGATATGTGAGAACCAAGAATTGTCGAATTTTATAGTTTGAGCAAGAAATAGTAAAGGAATTATGATCTTTGTAGAATAATTAGGCCATGATCAAAAGGAGTTTTTTCACGTAGAAATAATGAGGCATTTTTAGGGAGGGTAGATGATATTTGTGGGGGATAAAATTCATGAAAAGCCATCAATTCACAAGAAGTTTTATTCTTTGTGGTTAGTCCCCTATCAAATTGACATAATTTTGGAAATAATTCTTCTATTTTGAAGAAGATGGATGGTACATAGCCATTGTTACCAATTAATGCTTAGTATCTCAATCATTTCTTCATATATAAAAAGTATATAGTTTAAGTTTCAAGATGGTATATTTTAGTTTCGGGCCTTTAGGAGTTTTTTTAGATATTTTAGTTATAGAGTCTTAAAATTTAAGAACTTTGAGTTATTTATATTTTAAAACCATAGACCTAGGTTGGGCTTGTTCTAGGATTCTTTCATGCCCATTTAGGTGTTTTTCCCATATTTTCAACCACTTGTTACCTAGAATTTTTGCAAATACTTAGGGGAAAAAAATAATTTGTTTTGTTCACATATAGGAATCCATGGACAGTTGTAGGATTAAACCACACTCCAAGATCTAACTGTGAGTAGGAAATACTACACTAGTTAATTGAAAAAGAAAGAGAGGAGAGAGAAAAATAGAATCAATCTTCACACATAAGAGACTAAGAAACCAACTCGAATCACATTGTATTAATCCTTGATCATGAGTACAATATATAGGACTCTCCACAAGAGAAGTAATGCACACTTGGTTAGGGTTTCCATGTGCATGCTCAAGTAAAAAAGAAACCACTCCCATTAGCAACAATTAACTAAAGTCAAAAGTTGTTAATAATAAGGAAAGGTCAAAAATAAGGTGTGAACTCAAGTGATAACTCTCCATGAAGTCAACATGCATTCCATAATAGAAAAAACTCTCCTAGAAAAAGACTAGAGTCCAAGAATGAAACTAAAGTCCAAATTGAGAGAAAATTTCATAAATATGGAAACTCAATAAAAAGAGGAAATAGGTTAACTCCAAGAATAAGATGGGTAATGTGCACTTCCTTAGGAGAATAATATTCTCACTCAAGTGTGCTCTCTAGCCATGAAATAGGAATTATCTCCTAAAATCAGGGAATGAAGTGCTCTTTCTCCTAGAAAATAGGAATTTACCTAATGGTGGTTTACGATCCCATGGTTTTGGAAACCCATGTTATTAAATATAGGAAGCCAATGGATAAAAATAGACCTACTATAAATAGCAGTCCCCCTCAAAAAGTGGAAAAATGGAGAAATGAGTATGTCATTGAGTATGTAGTTGATCATGTACCCCAACACCCCCCCTGAAACACAATCGGGGTATGAACAATGATGAGTCTCGACAATATGAAGCCATGTTAGGTACCCATGTACAAGTATATATGCATAACAATTGAACAAAAGTGAGGCTAAGAGGGAAAACCTAGTGGAAACAAAACCCCCCCTCAAAATATGTTGCTAAAAAAAAGAATGCTAACATGTTTAGTTTCTAAGATGATGTATCCCTCATTCCTAGAATGTCCCTCAATGAGATAAACTTCTATTCAGTGAAATATTTGGTGAAGATGTATGCCACCTGCTATGAAGATGGACAAAACTGCATATCAATGACTTCATCCTAAATCTTTCCTCAAATAAAATGCATATGAACCTCGGTGTTCTTGGTCCACTGCCTCTGAACTGGGTCTTTACACAGCTTGAGAGTACTCTAATTATCACACCATACAACTTTCGAATGATGAAAATGAACTCCCAACTCTGTAAGAAAGTGTTGAAACTAAATAGCCTAAGTAGAAACATTCACTACACCCATGTGCTCTACCTATGTTGATGATAAAACAATTGTTGATTGTTTCTTACTTGACCAATATATAGGTCCTAATACAAGGTAGAGGACATATCCTAAATTGGTCCTAGGATCAGTGCTATCGTCTGCCCAATATGAGTTTGTGTAACCAACAATATATGTAGCATCCTCAGACACCAACTGGGCTATGCCACTTAAAATTATGAACTCTAATACTAATTTAAATCATAAAAATACTCTTCAATACATAGATTCATATAAAATAATAACAAAAATATGCATACAACATACACAGGAAAAACCCATGAAAACAAATGCATAAATATTGACATAGCACATAAATTAACACACAATTGACACTTATCTTTGATTAAAAGAACACCAACTGCATGTAGACCTTCCACGTTCCTCCCAGCCTTGGACCACACTATGCATAACTCTCAGTAGTGGGTCACCCCCGAGCTTGGGATAAACTCCACCTAGATAAAGGATTCCTAACGAGGCTAATATATCTCAGACAGCAGGAAACCCAGTCACAAGTGCCAACTCAAACTAACAACCCACATTCCATCATTCGCCACATGCTTGTCCCACCCCAAGAAGTGTGTCCCTTCTCTGCTCAACAGTCCCTCAGCTGCCCCACTTCCTTTCTGGGGCTTCAGCAACATGCCAAATGGGAAATCGCAGAGCCCTGTAGATGCAGTTTAGCACTTTTCAAAATCAATTCCCAATAATTCTCTCACCTGGAGGGAATGCTCATAGGCCTGACAACCCGCCTCTTCAATATCCTACGGGCCTGACAACTGACTTCTTCAGTCCATATCCAAAGCTAACCAGGGTACAGGTACAGGTTTATGTATAGTAACATCAGGGTACAAATGACAATAGAGTGAGTGAAGGAATGATGATAGAATGATAAGAAAATTAACTAAGTACAAACTATATGTATGCATGTTCCCAACTTGACACTTTTCATGTTGAGAACTACCTTGGGCCCACTTTTCCCCATTCTTAAAAATTTTGATAAAATAATTATCCATACTTTATAATTTAGTGAACATTAATATAATATTCCTTTGGGCTTAATCCCCCCTAGCTTAACCCCTTATCCTTAACTTGTATCCCCCTTTCCCTACCTAGTGGAGTTTATCCCCCCATACTCTTTTACATGGTTGGTTTGTAGTAGTGATGTGTTTTCATTAATATTTGCATGTGACTACATATTACAATGATGGCTCACATGCCATTTAACATATGGCTCTCTAGCCTAATAACCACATAGGCACTCTAGCCTCAAAATACGTATACACAAAGGCACTCTGGCCTCAAAATACATATACGCAAAGGCACTCTGGCCTCAAAACCACGCACTTACTCCATTGTACACAAAACTCAAGATGGTACGCACCCTTCCTTTAGTGCACAATCCTCGCACACTTACACAAGTGAACGATACATTATAAAATGTGTGCACTCCTTTGGTATGAGATTCTCGCGCACTGACTCAATGCACGTAGAACCGAACCAAATACCTTGTACCATCAACTCACTATCTTATATGTATAATCACAATTACATTTATAATCAATATCCATGGCTCAATATCCTATATGTTCATTTACATTTATATGTACAATTGGATTTCATCCTAGGGGTATTACATTCCCCTTCCCATTATTTATGCATTGTCCTAAGTGCAGTATATATGCATATACAATCAAAAATTCTAAAGTCTTCAAAAATATGTGGTATTCTTCCCGCATAGCATCCTCATGCTCCCAAGTTGCATCTTCGGGACCGTACCAGGTCCATTCGACCTTTACTAGCCCTAAGGATTGATTCCGGAGATGCTTGATCTTTCAGTCCAATATGCACATCGGATGCACTTGAAATCCGCCCTCTTGCTCCACCTAAATCAAATTCCAATAAATTACATGATTAGCATTAGGCACATACTTTTTAAGTAATGGCACATGGAATACATTATGAATACACATTAATGTCGGTAAGGCAAACATATAGGCTACAGTTCCAATCCTATCCAGGATTTCAAACAACCCATGGTAACATGCTACCTGCTTTGAATAATTTCCCAACTTTGGGGAAATTCTCTTGGATTTTACTTTCAAGAACACATGGTCACCCACTTTAAATTCTATGTGAGTTCTTCCTTTATCAGCATATATTTTCTGCCTATCCTGGGCAGCCTTTAAATTATGTTTTGTTTTCATTATATGATATTCCATTTACCTAAGTAGTTCTGGCCCAACCATTGCTTTGTATGTTGGGTTGTCCCAGCTCACTTGTGTGTTGCAAATTCTACCATAAAGTGTCTCAATTGGGCTCATCTTTAGAGATGATTGGTACCCATTGTTATAATCAAACTCTACAAAATGAAAATAATCCTCCCATTTGGATGGTTTATCTGTCACATACATCCTTAGCATGTCTTCTATAACCTAATTCGCCCTTTTTTTCTTCCCATCTGACTGTGGATGATAATTTATGCTAAAATTAAGATTTGTTTTGAATCCCTTGAATAATCCTTTCCAAAAATTTGATGTAAATTTTGGATCTCTATTAGACAAAATTGTCTTGGGTATAACATGTAGTCGAGCAGTTTCTCTCATATAAATATCAGCAATGTTGGTTTCCTTGTGTGTGAGATTTACTGGAATAAAATGGGCAGCTTTAGTAAGCTTAACCACCACTACCATGATAGAACCATGTTGCTTATTTGTTCTGGGTAGTTTGGTGATGAAATCCATTGTTCCAAATTCTCATTTCCACTTAGGAATGGGCTATGGTTGTAGAAAACTAGTTGTGTCTTTATGCTCAACCTTGACCTTTCAACACTCTAAACACCTGGCAATAAAATCAGCAACCCCTTTCTTCATACCTAGCCAATAATAATGTCTCTTGACAGCTGCAACCATTTTATGGTAACTTGGGTGCCCAGCATAAGGCACATTATGCATTTCTTTTAAAATCAGATTTTTCAATTCCTAAGAATTTGGCACATAAATTTTTCCCCTATACATGAGAACTTCATCTTTTTCTATCTTATATTCTTCACTTTTCTGCTGCAAAATACCTTGTTGTAATTTTTTCTTTATTTCCATGTATGGTAAATCTGATTTTGCAACCTCTAATATTATGTATTTCAAATTCGACTAGTACATGATAATGGTTGTAGCATGCATCTCATGCGCCCTTTTGTTGAGTGCATCAGCCACCTTTTTCTCTTTCTTCTTGATATGCTTTATATCAAAGTCATATTCACTGAGGAATTCTAACCACTTTCTTTGCCTGACATTTAGAGTTAGTTGTCCAAATAAATGTTTTAGACCACTATGGTTTGTCCTCAAATCAAATTGTTTTCCCATGATATAGTGCCTCGACATCTTCAAGGCATGCACTATGGATTCCAATTCCAAATCATGAGTAGTGTAGTGTCTTTCATGCTCCTTTAATTTACTTGATTCATAGCACACCACATACCCATTCTGACTAAGGACTCCACCAAGCCCTTCTTTACATGCATCGATACATACAATGAAGTCTTCATTTGGATCAACAATCCTTAGTACTGGAGCACTTGTTAATAAATGCTTCAAGTGTTGGAAACTCATTTCACAATCCGATGTCCACTCAAACTTCACACCCTTATTCTACAAGGAAGTGATTGGGTGCACAATCTTTGAGAATCCCTCAATGAATCTTCTATATTAACCTGAAATTCCCATGAATGATCTCAACTCAGAGAAATTCCTTGGTTTTGGCCACCCTTCAATGGCCTTTATCTTTTTTAGGTCCACTTTTATTCCTTCTTATGAAATGATGTGGCCCAAATAATGAATTTGATTCTAGTAGAATGAGCACTTGCTCAATTTGGAATACAGTTACCTTCTTCAATTGCCTGAAGTCTATGTAAAGCCTCAACATTCCATCCTTTTTCTTCAAAAATAAAATAATACTCGGGCACCTCAAGGTGACACACTCGGGTGTATATACCCCTTCTTCATAAGCACTTCAAGTTGAATTTGCAATTCCTTCAGTTTTGGTGTACTCATCCTGTAAGGGGTCTTGGATACTGGAGTTGCTCCAGGTATCAAATTGATGGAGAAATCAATATTTTTCTTGGGTGCAAATCCTGGTATTTTTGTAAATACATCTTCAAACTCTCTTAGGACTGCATAATCTTCAATATATGGAACCTTATCTTTAGGTGTCTCTTACATATGTGCTGCAAATATTTGACATCCTTTCATGTAATTATTCTTTAGCTACAAGGCTAAAACTTATTTGATGGTTACTGCCCTAGGAATTCTCAGTATTGTCCTTAAGTTCCCTTCCTCATCCAAGCAATTAAATGCCTTATTATAACAATCTAGTACAGCATTATGTTGATCCAACCAATACATACCAATTAGGAAGTCGTAGGAACCTAAAGGTATGATGTTCAAAGATGCCATGGTGTGCAATCCATTCATGTCCATTGGGCATGCCTTAACCCTCTCATTAATTTTCCTTTTAGCTCATGTAGTCAATTGCACCAACCAAGATTCTCCAATCTTTCTTCTTGAAAATTGAAATATGTCCACCATCTTAGGATCTAGATAACTATGACTAGCTCCTGAATCAATTAAAATAGCAATTATTTGGTTGTTGATATTACTTTCCACTTCAATCATATGTGACTGAAACTCAGCTTGCTTGTTATCTAGGGTTGTGTAGATCCTAGGTACATTTCTTCCCATGTCCTCCATTGTATCATCCTGCTATACATTGTGAACAGTCCTCACTTTTTCACCTTTGTGAGGGAAATTTGTGTACATATGATCTCCCCCACAACCCTAACATTGAATAGGTGGCTTCGTTGGTCTTTTCCCCAATGTATTGGTCATTCTAGGTTCTTTAGAAGTTGGTTTTCCATGAGAATTATTTCTAAAGAATGGTGTCTTAGCTCCCTTCTTTATCTGTTCCATCTTGTTTTTCTTCTTGTCTTCCCAAGATTTTTGGAAAGTTGGTCTTCCTTTATGTTGATCATAAAGTCATTTATCCCTTCTTGTAGTTTCCTCTAGCGCCTTGGGATCATCATATTGTATCTTAACACTGATAAATGATGGAAGCCCACTCAAATACCTATGAATCTTAACTTGTTCATCCTTGATGAAAGAAACATACTTCAACAGTTCTAAGAATCTCCTTTCATACTCATTTATCATCATACTCCCAAGCTTGAATTCAAATAACTCCTTCATTTTCTTATCATAGTATCGTTTGGTTAAGTACTTCTTTTAAAAGTACCTTTTGAATTCCCTCCAAGTAACCTTCTTCTCATGTGTTGCACCTACGCAAATTGGTCCCACCACATTGATGCTTTTTCATTTGATTTGATCGATGGAAATTATTCCTTCTTCTTGTGAGGATTATTTACGTAATTGGAAGTACTTCCTCATACCCAATAGCTAGGTCTCTGCATCCTCATCCTTCTTTTGCTCACCATCAAATGTAAGTGGTTTGATTTTATTCATTTGTCCCTGTAGCTCATCCACCCCAGACCTTCTCTTATGCTTCATGACAGGATATGAACTTGAACTAATGTTTTCCCTCCTATTTTAATTCCTTGTGGAGTGATGGTGATTCTTGCCAACACTTCTTGTTTTTCTCCTCTCATCATGAGATCTGTGACTCCCTAATTTGCTTGACTCAATCTCCTTATCCATCTTCTTCCCTATTTTGTCTAAGCTCTGTATTAACTTGATGTTGAAGTCTTCTTTCTACTCTTTTGATTTCATAAGCCCCTCATTATCAGATTTATAACTTTGGACATCATTTTTCATACTTTTTATGGTCTCTACCAAGTTCATGCTTTCCTCCTTGCCTTCTCCATGTCCATTTGAATTTGCACCTTAATTACCCATACATACATACATCCTTGTAATCTCATCTTCATGGTTGTAATCCCTCTAAGCATATTATGTGCCTTTCATGCTTCTAAACTCTGTGTTGATCCCATTCTTATCTAAATTTTGTTACTCTGCAAAATGTGTAGGCAACAAGATTTGTTAGACTAAACAATTTAACAAATTCATGAAAATTATGTACAAATTTGTTCCAATAATGCATCAGAATTCTTTCTTCTGGTTCCTTATGAAATTAACTACCCATATAAATTTTCTAGGTGGATATCTAGATTCCTCTATCCAATACCTTTCCAATGACTGCATCCTTTCTCAATTCTAAGTCTTGAGCTAAAAGTCGTGGCCATTTGAATATTACCCAAGAATTCCTTATGTTCACACCTTAACCAGGTGAAAATTTGAACTATATTTATGCCTCTTTGTACCTTCTCTTCTGGATTTTTGATAGGATCCTAACTAGGTTCCTTCATCATCATAATTTGGACAATTTGTCCAAGTTTCACCTCTTTCTGGGTTTCGGGTTGCTAGATACAACCTGTTGAAGTTTTAGGCCTATTAGTATTTGTTTTTTTGGCCTTGAATGCTACTGGTACCTTCTATTCCCTCTTAAAACATTTCAACATGCCCAAAATTTTAATTTAGATCCATGACTATGTTCTACACATGTAACACCCAAAATGTAGCACATGCACCACGCACCCATATCCAGTGTGCACAAATTTTGTGTCGCGCGCCAATGTCTAGTGCGCACAACTTTTGTGTTGCACACCAATATCTAGAGCACACAAATTTTGTGTCACACACCAATATTCTACATGCATTGCAAGCTCCACACCACATAACACCAAGGTTTAGTGTGATCACACCGTGCACCAATACTCCCTGCGCACCACCAATTCTAGTTTTGTGCCGCGTGAATATTTAACACGCATGAACTACACACTAACATTGTACGTGCACCAACAAATTTTCACTGCGCTCTGCCAGCACTCAATGCGCACACCTTACATACCAATATTATCCATGCGCCACAAGATTTTCACCGTGCGATGCCAAATTCTAGTGCACTCAGCTGCGCATCAATATTATGAGCGTGCCACCAATTTTGCACCACACAATGCCAAAATTTTAGTGTGCATAATTATTTTTCCATGCATCACCATCTCTACACTGAGTAGCGCCAAATTTTAGTGCACACACCCATGCACCATTATTTTTTCGTGCAACACCAAATTTTAATGTGTACATTCACGCACCATTATTTTTCCACGGTTAGTTGATTTTTCCATAATTATGACTCGTGAACTTCATATTCATCTCTGGCCCATACAAGTCTGGTGTTGAACGAGAATATTTGTTGTTAAACTTCACATGGACATTTTTTATCCTGTGAACCCAATTTTATCTTTGCATAGGAATTTTGACCTTTCCTCGTTGAATTCCTCCATAAATTTGTTGCAGAAATTGGGTGTTTTTCCCAATTTCGCCCAATTTTATCCTGGGCGCCATGGCCTCTTTGTAAACTCAAAAATTCATCCATCTATAGGCCCGAATTTCCACATTAGAAATTGAAATTGCTTATTTTTAATTTCGCGGCTCGATTCTTCACATTACCCATGAGATTTCTCTCAATTTTACGGCAATAATTTAATCAAACAAGTTGTGTACATACTCCAGAAATCAATTCTCTACAAAATTATAATTAAGCATTCTACTAACTCGGACCATCCAGGATTAGTGTTGAAAATTAGGCTCTTATACCACATTGTAGCATCCCTAGTCACCACCTGGGATATGCCACTCAAAATTTCGAACTCTGACACTAATTTAAATTATAAAAATACTATACAACATATTCATACAAAATAATAATAGAAATATGCATGCAACATACACAAGAAAAACCCATGAAAATAAATGCATAAATATTAACACAACACATGAATTAACACACAATTGACACTTATCTTTGATTAAAATAACACCAATTGCATGCAAACCTTCCATGTTCCTCCCAACCTTGGATCACACTACGCATAACTCTCGGCAGTGGGTCACCCCCGAGCTAGGGATAAAATCCACCTAGGTAAAGGATTCCTAACCAGGCTAAGGTATATTAGATAGTAGGAAACTCAATCATAAGTTCCTACTTGAACTAACAGCACACAGTCCCTCTTTCCCCACATGCTTTTCCCACCCCAGGAAGTGTTCCCCTTCTCTACTCAACAGTCCCTCGATTTCCCCACTTCCTTTCTGGGGATTTAGTAACAAGTTGGACATTATTTCTCAAAGCCTTGTAGCTGCAGTTTGGCACCTTCAGAAATCAATTCCAGACAATTCTCTCACCTAGAGATAAGTTTCACAGGCCTGACAACCCGCCTCTTCAAAATATTATGGGCCTGAAAACTCGTTTCTTCAGTATAGCTTCAAATCTAACCAAGGTATAGGTACATGTATAGTAACAACAGGGTATGGATGACAGTAGAGTGAATGAAGGAATGATGATAGAATGATAGGAAAATTAACTAAGTCCAAACTATATGTATGCATGTTCCCAACTTGACACTTTTCATGTTGAGAACTACCTTGGGCCCACTTTTCCCCATCCTTAAAAATTTTGATAAAATAATTATGCATACTTTATACTTTAAGGAATATTAATATAATATTCCTTTGGGATTAATCCCCCCTAGCTTAGCCCCTTATCCTTAAATTTTATCCCCATTTCCATACCTAGTGGAGTTTATCCCCCCATACTCTTTTACATGGTTGGTTTGTAGCAGTGATGTGTTTTCATTAATATTTGCATGTGACTACATATTACAATGATGGCTCACAGGAAATTTAACATATGGCTCTCCATCCTAATAACCACACAAGCACTCTGGCCTCAAAATACATATACACAAAGGAACTCTAGCCCCAGAACCGCGCACTTACTCCATTGTACGCAAAACTCAAGGTGGCACGCACCCTTCCTTTAGTGTGCAATCCTCGCACACTTACACAGGTGAACGATACATTATAAAATGTTTGCACTCCTTTGGTATGATATTCTCATGCACTGACTCTTGATGCACGTAGAACCGAACCAAAGACCTTGTACCATCAACTCACCAATGTATATGTATAATTACAATCACATTAACAATCAGTATCCAAGGCTCACTAACCTATATGTTCATTTACATTTATATGTACTATTGGGGTTCAGCCTATGGGTATTACACTCCCTTGAATAATTTATGAGGAACTCTATTATGAATGTAGGTTACACAGTTGATAGCTTCATCCCATAACTTTGGAGGAAGTGCTCTAGTCTGCAACATACAGTTGGCCATCTCTTTCAATGTCCTATTATTTCTCTCCACTACCCCATTATGTTGTGGAGTATATGGAACTGTGTGTTGCAACTCTATACCTACTTCTAAACAAAGATGCTCAACATCATTATTCACATACTCTCCTCCATTGTCTGTAAAAATATTCTTAATCCTTTTCTTTGTTTGGTTCTCAACTAGATGCTTGAAATCTTTAAGACACTCAAATACCTCAGATTTTAACTTGATAAGTAGACCCATGTATATCTCAAAAAATCATCAATGAAAGTAAGAACATGCTTATCTATATTGGTCGATGGGAGTGGGAAAGGACTTGTAATGTCACTGTGAACCATCTCTAGACGTGATGATGTGCTTTGTGCTTTACATGTGTTGAACTTCTCCTCGGGATGTTTGGCTAGTATGCAACCCTGGAAAACTCCATCTGTGTACTAAATGTGGGGTAATCCATGTACCATTCCACCTTTACTAACCTAATCTAAATATTTAAAATTCAGATACCCAAACCTCTCATGCCACAACATGTACTCTTCATTATCATGTGTTAGAAGATATATGTAATCAGATTTATGAGTAAAGTGAGAGAAGGTGTGCAACCTGGAATGGTAATTAACCTCACCAACAACAATTTTTTAACCCACTGACAAGTCGGAAATAATAACTGAGTTTGAAGCGAACTCCACCTTCTTCCTTGAACCTAAATGATTGATTTGATAAATGGAGAGGAGATTCACTGAAAGCTTCAGAACATGAATTACATCCTAAAATCATCCATGTTCTAGATAAAGTCTACCCCTACCGCACAGCTTAGCAGGATAATTATCTCCCATGAAGATTGGTGGTCTGGAACAAGTCTCCAAGTACGAGAAAATTCTATCCAATGAGGCCATGTGATGGGTATCCCCTGAATCAAGCACCCAAGAATTAGGAGAAGATGGAATAGAAATTAATGCATGACCATTACCTCTTTATGATTATGGCTTGTCTTATGGATTATTCCTTGCATTATTTGGAATAGATCCCTCAAGGTGATGTTGCTCAAATGATTGTGTTATGATATCTATGAAATTTTTCATGCAAGAAGTCTCAAGATGGAACCCCTTATTATAGTAGGAACACTTGGTCTTCTCCTTCTTTCTCTTTAATTCCTTGGAACTTCAACTCTCATCTATGTACTTTTTTTTACCTTCCTTATTGTTCTCTTGGTCCTTCTTGCCCTTGTTCTTTTTCTTATTCTTCTTTGAACTTCCTTGAGCTATAAGCACATGGGTATTTGAACTATTGAGTGCCCCTATCTAGATGAGCTTTGTCAACTCACGGATAAGTGACTCCATGAACTCATCCAAGGATGGAATCTTCTATGTATACCCCATATATAACTTGGTAGTATGAAAAGAATAAGTGTAGACAAAATACATTGGTCCTAGTTTGGTTAGAATTGAAAAGATTAATTATTCATCTTTCTTATCAATTTTACAAGCCCTGACATGTGAAATCAAAGTTTTAAACATACATAAGTGGTCTTGTAGGGTCTCGAAATCTGTTGGATTCAATGCATGTAGATCATTCTCCAGTTGATTTCCTCTTAGTTTATCTTGCTTTCGTATCAAATCCTTCAACTTTGTCCAAACATCGTTAGGAGTCTTGCAAGTATCGACATTGAAGAGGAGATCTAGAGAGATGCTCCAGCATAATAACTTGTAGGCTTCATCCATTCTGTTGAATTATTTTGATTTCTCTATGGCTTAAGTAGGCTCGAGCTAATTCCCCATGATGACCCTATACAAACCCTTGATGCGAAGTAGAAGCTCTATCTTGGGCTTCCACTCAAATTACTTGAAGGGTGTCAAGATCACTAAAGAAGATGGTTGATCCATAGTTCTTTGTGGGCTTTCCAATCTAATATATAAAACTGCAGTAAAAGTGAATACCCCCCCACAATAATATCTTTGATACCATGTAGGATTAAACCACACTCCAAGATCTAATTGTGAGTAGGAAATACTACACTAGTTAATTGCAAAAGAAAGAGAGGAGAGAGAAAAATAGAATTAATCTTCACACATAAGAGACTAAGAAATCAACTAAAATCACATTGTATTAATCCTTGATCATGATTACAATATATAGGACTCTCCACAAGAGGAGTAATGTGCACTAGGTTAGGGTTTCCATGTCCATGCTCAAGTAAAAAATCAACCACTCCCACTAGCAGCAGTTAACTAAAGTCAAAAGTTGTTAATAATAAGGAAATGTCAAAAATAAGGTGTGAACTCAAGTGATAACTCTCCATGAAGTCAATGTGCACTACATAATAGAAAAAAACTCTCCTAGAATAATACTAGAGTCCAAGAATGGAACTAAAGTCCTAATTGAGAGAGAATTTCACAAATATGGAAAGTCACTAAAAATAGGAAATAGGTTAACTCCAAGAATAAGATGGGTAATGCACACTTCCTTAGGAGAATAATATTCTTACTCAAGTGTGCTCTCTAGCCATGAAATAGGAATTATCTCCTAAAATCAAGGAATGAAGCACTCTTCCTCCTAGAAAATATGAATTTACCTAATGGTGGTTTATGATCCCATGGTTTTGGAAACCCATGGTATTTTCCCAAATATTACATATAGGAAGCTACTGACTAAAAATGGGCATGTTATAAATATGCATTCTATAAATAGTAGTCCTCCTGAGAAAGTGGAAAAATGGAGAAATGTGTATGTCACTGAGTATGTAGTTGAGCATGTACCCCAACAATAGTAAAAGTGGGTTTGTCCCGGTTAAGTTTGTGATTGATCTATTTCAAGAGTTTTATTGTAAAATTTTTCCATGATGTCAAATTTTTTTCCAAGTCCAAGTGTACTTCTTGATGACATCTTAAGTCATAGGTCACATGTAGAGATATGTGCATAAATCACATCTATCCATGTCATAGAATACTAAGACTCATAGCTCATAAGTTTTTCTTTCGATATCCCTAAACATTTGAGTCTTTTACGAGGTTCCAAACCCTCTCTTCTCAAGTCTCATATCTATATAAGTGCTTGAATGCATATTTTATGATCTCGTATATTTTGTGGCATATATTAGTGCACGGAACACTTGATTCATATGAAATGCCTCCATTTTTCCTTTCTTACCTTATATTTATGAGGATATCACTATATAGGGATCTCTTCGTATGGGAAGAGGGAAGAGCATAGATTAATCATCTACCTCATCCCTCACCCATATGTTGGGACCTATCATTGGGGGATCCTTCCATATGGGAGGAGGAAGAGTGTCAAAGGGAATTAATCTTGGTCCTAGATCCCTTACCTTCACAATAGGTCCCATTCAATTTATAGTTTGATATGGGGGATTTCAAGTGGAGGCTCCATCCCCCAGTCTAACCCACCAAGATTTTCATGGTAGATAAGGCACAACAATTTCTAAAGAATAACCAATGGAGTTATGCAATGATAAATTCCTAGAGTGTGAACCCATTAAGAGAAACAGTGGTTGCAGGAGAGTATAATTTAGATATGTTAGCTCATACCTGTAGAATATTCCTTAGATGTTTACTCCTATGATAGTTCAATAGTCCACATCCAAATTTACCTATAACAATTCCATTGAAATTCATGAAATTTATAGAAGAGGAATTTTTTTTAACTAGTAATAGGTTATTTCTACTACTATTTAGTATTACCCAACATCATGTTCATTAAAACTACAAAGGAATTATATTTTTCATATCTTATTGTAATGAGATTATTTTATTTCACTAGAAGTTTACCATAACTCCTAGTCTCAACTTGCTTATGTGTGGCACCCCTTGTTTTGGATCCATAAGACAAAGGACAATTTTTGCAATGTTCAAGATAAATTTGTATTTAGAGTGAAGAAAATGTTGACAAGTAAATAGCTTTCACATATTACTAAAGAGGCCAATAATTTCCTATGTGGAGAAGGGGATTTATTTATTGTGAACGTTTTGGCATATATCATGATCTATGGTTTCTTTGAACAAACTGACAAATTAACTAAATTATTTGGTATTTGGTATTTGTTATTTGTTAATGGAGGCTTCTTAACAATGTTTAGACAAGAATGTAATTTTCAAAGATAATGGAATTAAGTAATTCATCGTTATGCCCATCAAATTAGCCAACCAGACATAACAATATTGAAAATTTTAATAAAGATGTTGTAGGGTTGAAGGATTTTGATATGGTTATTAAGGAAGTGTTGGAGGGATATGACCCATATCGTTTGTTTGAACTACATCTAAAAAGGAACAAAAATTCCACCTTATTAAATGTCAGGGATGATGACTGCAATACCAATGTTTCCCCCAACTTGTAAATATAATTATATTTTTCTAAAATACTATGGATAGATCGGTTATGTGTGGATTTTGGGAAATGATGAACCTTTCTAAAGAAGGTAATGTAAATATTTATGTTATTAAATAAAATGGACACTGTTGAATAATTGCTAAAGGTGTTGCCAATACAGATTATGATGCATGAGAGGGAATGGTGAGGGGAACCAGTAATGGTTGAGATGACCCCCACCAGGTCAATACTCTGTTGGATTTAAAAATGCTCAGACCCTGAACAATCCTCTTCCCCAGATAATTTATTTACCAGTCAAACTGGTAGTTGAAAAGTATTCCTCGGAAATCAATGAGAGAATGCGTAGAGTACCCATCTGAAAATTTCCGATCTAACCCTCAAATTGGGGGATTTGAACCACAAAATCTTGTTGGAGAATGAAAGAAAAAGAGGAAAACCATGGGCAAAAGGCAGAGGATGCACATGAATGGTTCTGGGGACTATTTCTAAGGAAGAGGAGTGTGTGAATCTCTATGGTATCGAAGAGAACCGAGAAAATAAATTGTGTTGGGTACAGGAACTGTTGGGAAGTGTTTTATAATCAAGATGATAAATGAGGTTGTAGAGAATTTGAGTGATTGAATGAACAATCACAGTAGGCCCCCTTTTCTTGGTGGATAGAATATTGGGCTTCCAGGTTCTTGTGGGAGAAGGAGAGTAACCTTCATCCCTTGCTGGTTGTTGAGAAAGAGAAGAACTATCTCTCATGGAATCATACTCTGGCTAGGGGGTGGCCAGTTGTGAAATACACCAATATCATTTGTGCCTATGGTTGGGTGGAAAGTGGCACACCCTTTAGCAAATTCTAGTTATTTCTAAGTTTCAGATAAGTGTTTTTTGTGTCTTGTATTGTCATGACAAGTTTATTTCATACTATGGATTTCCTATGTTAGATAATTGCAAAATTTATTATTATGTTCAAATGATGAAATTGTCACTTTGATTGTCTGGCTAGCTAGAAAATCTAAAATAAAGTTTGGAAAACACATTCTGTTGTTGGTTTTCTGCATGTCTCTATACGAAAAGGGGTGTTGTTAATAATGGGTTATCACCCAAATTACAAACAAAGTGGTTGTTGATCACCTATAGTGATCTATATGAACAAATCCCCAAGTATTGGTAAAGTCCAACCACTAAAATCCTCATAGAGCAGTTTGGTAATTAGGAAAATGAAATTTTTGTTAGAAACCTGAAGTTTGGGTAGCTCTCTTTGGTCTCTCTGTTCGTCTGGAAAATCTACTAGAATCAAAACTTGAAGGAAGTTTAGACTCGTGTTTGATATTAAGAAAATAAGCCCAATGTTAAAGAGAGCCAAAGTATTTTAAAAAATAAATAATAATAAAAGAATGATAAATGCAAATTTAAGTTATAAATTGGAAATAAAATGAAATTTAGAATTTAAAGCATTGTGATTAATTATGTTTCATTAAGATTTGGAAGAAAAAAAAATGCTAAGAATTACACAGTAGATTTATGTCCAAAGGGGAAAGATTTGGAAATAGTAACTACTGCCCAAAAATAGCAAAGAGACGCATGTAAATACAAGATTAGTGATCTCTGGTAAAAACATAGTTTTACTATGGAGGATTTCTATTTCCAAGAAATGTAATATTTGGGGAAAGAATTTAAACAAATAATTTGCATAAATGTATACATGTAAATGTGAAATTCTATGTTTTCTGGACAAAATTGAAAAAATGGTAAAGTCTGGTAACTATTAGTAAATTCCCAGAGTTAGCATTTAAATGTTCTAATATTTGAATAATAAGGTTGGAAACCATTATATCACAACTAGAATTTTTTCCCTAGTGCATGAGTAATGGGAAAAACTTGAAGTTTTTCCCTTCTGTGCAAAAGTTTAAATTGTGCTAATATTTTCCAGGTTTTAAATTTCACACTTTACACAAGTCGTTGGGCACTCCTAAAGGAGGTATTATTAAGGTATTTTTAATTATCAATAAATTAAATGCCTGGAGTTGTGTATATCCTCTTATTTTCCTCAACTTAAATAATTATAAATATTATTATCAAAAATATCGCCCATCGGAGTAAATGGAAGGGATTGTTTGAATGAAGAGCGAAGTTTTCAGAGCGATGGCGTGAGTGTTGTAAGAATTATAAAAAATAAATATTAAATGAAACCATTTTGGGAGTTGACCATCAGAATTGACCATTGGAGTAAATGGAAGGGAGTGATTGAATGAAGAGAGAAGTTGTCCAAGCGATGGCGTGATTGTTGTAAGAATTATAAATATTAAATATTAAATCAAACCCTTTTCGGAGTTGACCATCGGAGTAAATGGAAGGAAGTGTTTGAACGAAGAGAGAAATTGTCGGAGCGATGGCGTGAGTGTTGCAAGAATTATAAAAATCAAATCCTTTTCAGAGTTCACCATCGAAGTAAATGGAAGGGAGTGTTTGAATGAAGAGTGAAGCTCTCGAAACGATGGCGTAAGTGTTAAAGAGGTCCCACATATATTTTATAATATTAAATGTTTCTCTTTCATAATTGTCCATCGGAGTAACGAGAGAGGAGTGAACGTTTGGATTACAATGGCTTGAATATTATAAGGTTATAAAACATATAATATTGCATGTGAAGGACATCTGAAGTACCTGAGATAATATATAATATTAAATATATATTTTAATTCCCTTTTATTTTCCAATATATACATATATATATATATATATATATATATATATATATTACATGAAGATTTCGGTGGGAAGTCATAAGCCAAGGTCTATGATTTATATGTTAATCCAAGTTAATAAACCTAAGCGTATCATAGTTTAATAAATTATATTATAATATAATATAATTAATTAAATTATAATATAATCGTTATAAGAGTAATTTCTTCTTGTTACCGGGCAGGTTATAAACTCAACTAAGTCAAAATGGAACAATGATTTGGATTTTAAATTAATTAAGGGTTAATCAACACTAATAAGGATTAAGAAAATAAGATATTAAAAGTGGGATTTTGATGTAATATCAGATAATTAATCTGAAATATTATTAAGAATGACCAAGGGGGAATATGGATCGTTGGATCCAATGAATAGTTCTTTGGCACAATCGGAGGTTTGAAAGGGCTAAGTAGAAGAAGGATTCCAACGGCGGGAGGTCTGAGGACCGTTAAATCTGTCGGAGTGAGTGTATTTGAAGTGGTAGATTTGGAGTAGTCAGTGGGACCACAACCAAAATACTCTGATAGGGGGGAGTTCCGAGAACAAAGGTAAACCATCGATTTAGAATAGGAAAGATTTAATTCCATCTATTAATCGAGGAAGATCCCACCGGAGAGGCTAACCCGGAATTCGACAAGTGGTTATCCATCAATCGAGTAGAAGTTCTGAGGAAGTCGTCACTATTGAACTAGGTTATCCTAGATCCGTTAGGGAAACCTTTCGCTAATGAAGACCCTAATACTTTAAAAGGTTATGACCTTCAATCTATAGTTTGAATTTGGGCATTGTTATAGTCGACAAAATCTCATGACAAGTTGAAGACGTCGATGTCCTCGAGAAGAGATGTAGATTATGTTTAAGGATAAACGAGTAAATTTAATACCCCATCCCTTAAAAAGGTACTTAGGGGGTTGAGTGTCTTACAATGAAGAGAAAAAGATCAAAATTGTTGTATATTTTTCTAGGGTTCCTAGAATTTAGATATAGGATCTAGAGATTGATGAATTGTCTTATAATGAATATATTTTCAAAAAGACCACTTATAGCTAGGATTTAGGGTCCATCCAAGAAGACAAGAATGAGACATTTGTTTCCTAGTCTATTATGAGTTGTGCTCATGAAACTAATAATAACATTCTATAGGGTTCAAAATCTATTGATTTAGTGCTTACAATGTTTATACACCCCTTTTATTAAAAGTAAAAGAAGATTATTGGGAATACTAGATCTTTTGTATGATGATTCTATTAATTTAAGTTTGTACTTTTTTACAATTTTCCAAGGGTTGTATGGCTACCAGTGGTCTGGAGAATGTAAATACAAGTCAAGATATTGTTCTCAGTACTCATGTTGTAAATACATCATCTATTACATCATTGGATTATATTCAATAATATTGCAGAGGAAAATGAGATGATGGTAGGGAACAAAATCCATCTAGAAATAAATTCCCCCATGAGCATGCATTCCTAACGATCCCAAAAATAAAATGAATATTGTAGGTGATAGAGCGAAGAGGAAGGAGAAAGATTTGATGCAATTTTTTAATATACCTCTTAATATTCCCCTTATTCTCCACTTTTCTACTTCTATAATATCTATTGTGATCTCTCATGTCTCAGTTCCAGAGAGAAATATAGAAATTGAGCCCATGCCTAATTGGGCTACATAATTAATTGTAGCTAAAATAGGAGGTGTATTCTAGCTCGAGGGTGATGAATTATTCAACATACATTATTTTAAATATTATACTACCAACAAATCATTGGTCATAAGGTCATCCAAGAAGAAGGAAAGGGAAAAGAAGAATAATCTAGGGATGTGAGTATGAACATGAGAACATGCAAGTGGTCAAGTTAAGCATGGCATCATTGGATGCTATTGATACAAAGGTGAAAAAGATATATTATGTTACATGAGAACTAAGGGGAATCTAGTGGTGTAAACAAAATAATTTGAAAGCTTCCATGGGATGCCACATTTTGAATTTTTTAATTGAGTCTATTTCAGGGGGTTGGGAGGAAAGATGTTATCCTCTCCATCTAGATTATATTCCTATAAGTGACACGTTGAGATGTTAATGAGTATATTTGTTACAGAAATATTTCCCTGCAGACAGGTGAACTTTCCCTTGGATTATTGACCCCTATACCAAGACAGAAACAATAATTTGGACATTATTCCTATAAACTCATTTTTCTTATCGAAAAAGAGAGGAGAAGGTAAAGCATGATGTACTTTGTTTACGATGTTTTTCCTAGCTACTCATGTCTGCAATCTTGATCCAACTTTTGGCGCAAATCAATACATGCAATGAACAACAAGAAACGAGTGACTTCCTTCTACTCTAATGGATTAGGAAAAGAAAATCCATCTATGCAAATGAAATTAAACATAAACAAGCACATGAAACCACATACTTCAAGGAAATAGGCCAAGTATATTAGATGGGAACTTCAAAAGAAAACTTACAATATTCATATGATGTTGCAGCAGTCTCTCCAAGTCCTCCTCGTCCAACCCTTGCTTGAAATATCCACAATGAAAATAGCAATGCTTTTTCTATTTTCTCCTCCTTTTCACCATGGGAATGTCTCCATTTATAGGCTTTAATAGGCTCAACTACCTTGGGTATATTTGGAATTAGTTGAGGATATGGCTCCAATAGTTATGATATCTTCCTTAGATGCAGCCCTGGAGTTGGATTCAAGCCAAACTAATCCAATCCATCCATAGTTGTCTTTAGAAGAAAGTGGGATTTCTTCCAAGATTTCCTCAACCAACTCAGTGCTCCCTTAGAATGGGAAACAAAGAGATACAATGCTCCCCCTGAGATGGAAAAGGAGCTCTAGCATTCCCTATGTAAGTGCAGGGGAGTGTTGATCTTCCAAAAAGTTACCAAGATGAGTAATTCCCTAGTAAAAACATTTGTTTCGACTGTCATATGATGGGGCTTCTTCTTCTAACCTGTTTTAAGGGTTGTAGAAAGTGTTTTCATGGTGTCATTTGATATGTGACACTTACAACACTCGTTATAAAAGTGTGACACTTACGACACTTGCGACAATGAAAATGTGACACCGTCGAAGTGAGGAATTTTTATGTGTAACATATTTCCCCCCAAAGTGTGAAGTCAAAAAAGGAATGATCATGGTCGAAAAACTTTGTAGATTCTTCGAAGCAAGGATATGGAGTTGGAGAACCTGGTAGAAGTTGCATACAACCATCAAACAATGTTAATATGTGTTCAATTCCTGAGGTAGGCATACTTATGCTCAGAATATGGTTGACTCAAAGCACGGATTCCAATAAATACACTACAAATCCATGATGATATTGACTAAGTAGATGGCCGCCAAAGATACAATGTGGATCCATCTTTCTATGACTTGAATTGATCACAGCCACAAAAGAATACACAATGGAGATACGATGTGATAGACACAGACCAATACAAAGTGGATCTATGTTAAAACATGTATATCAGTCGAATAATCACCATTGCAACCTGGGTAAAGTGTATATGTAGATGAATACTCAACCCAGGGTTGTCATCCCAATCCTATAATCGTACGATTATGTCCATGTGAATAGATGATTCGATGTCAAACATGACAAAAACCACTTGATTACCAATCATTGGGGTATATCGTTAACAAGTGTGAGATAAATCACCATTGATGTTGATGATTCTCAAGGTACTTTTTAAAGTACAATCCAGCGAATGTGAAAAAAGAGTTGAAGTCAAACATCCATGGAATTAGTCAGTCAAGGGTCATTGATGCATACCCACTTTTGAATGCGAGGAGGCTTGCCATTGAGGCATGTAGGTCCCAAGGTATTAATTTGTTCCTAAGTCTATCTCTCGGATAATTTGTTGAAGTCAACAGGAAAAGACTCGTCGAAGGAGGGCATTGATGTATCCCCCATCAATCGACATGAAACTCGTCACAGGAAGGTGATAATAGATGAAAATGGAATGACATGAGTATGGGAACTGGAAACATTATATATGGTTGACTTTTGAGGGAAAGACTTCCCTTGAACACTGAGGCACGACATAAGACTTGGTAGCGTAGACTCAAAGTGGACCAAAACATAATGTAGCGAGTGTTGAGGCATTCTTTGGATGGGCCATAGATGTAGAAAGACTCATAGGATTGGTTCATTGTGGAGGTTTAATGGACTATCCAAGTGTATGGTCAAATGAAAACAAATGTCGTGTTCAAGGGTAATTACGAGAGCTGCCTAAAATAATTTCAAGAAACTTGACCCACTTCCTTCAATTTTTCCCCCATCCAAATAGAAGAGTACCTCTTTCTTATTTAACGAGTTTGAGGAGGGTAACACATGCACGATATAACTCACCTTCGGTAAGTTCATCTCCCTTTATTTAACGAACTGGAAGAAGTAAGGGTTTGTCCCCAGATGGGCCCTTCAGTGTGTAATTTTGCGAGTCCATAGAAGGAAAAGTCGGTTGTTTTTCATGTTTAGGGAGTTTGAAAATAACTTAAAGAAGACTTTTGGGTTGTCCTTTTTAGTTATTTTGGTCTCCAAGGTCCGAAAAAGTATAAAACGATACGATGTAGAACTCTTCTAGTCAAGATTTACTAGAGTGTTCATTTTTTGTAGTTAGTCTGTTGGGATCGAAAAAGGGATAATCTACCACCCAATAGACTTATCTTCATATTTTAATGAGCTCGAAGTGTGACGAAATTTTCTCAATAGCATCACAAGGTCATCAAAAATCTATGCTCCATAAATTCCTACATAATCAAGTTGTTCTGGGCAAAAAATGTTAGCAATTTCTTTTAAAATCGACAATAATTTAGGAAACTTAAAAATAAAACATTATAAATGTGAAAAAAGGGGTGTAAATGACTTAATTTATACATATTAAAAATCAATTAGGGAAAAAAAAGTCATTCTCACCTTTTGTTTTACCATTTGCCTTTTTCCTTTGAGTTTTTCCCCCTTTGGAGTGATTTTTCGGCATTGACTACATGAACTGCAAGCGACCATTTGTGATTTCGTCTGGATCAAGTTGGTTCTCTGGCCTTTCTCATTCATTTTCATGTCTTTTTATCTAATTTCAGCCTTTAATTCATGAGCTTGGGCTCCCTGGAAAGCCCTAGAGTGTCGAACAGGATCGGCGCTCCCTTAAGTAATTGAGGGGGGCATTGATCGAGATTTCAGTGCCCTAGTGTGTCCTCTAGAGGAGTGCTAGCACTCTATTTCTACTCTCCAGGGAGCATTGGGCGCAAAAGTTTTAAAAAAAATGGTTTTTTAGGCTATGAAAAGGAAATTCCTTTTCTTGAAACTTGGCTAATGTGATTATTTTGTGAATTTGCAGGTTTTCACTTAGCTAATCATGATTGAATGGAAGGAAAGAGAACAGGAATTCAACAATATGGTTGCATTACAACAATCTCAAACGAGGGAAGCTCTATGAAATTGCGGCTTGCTAAAGTACTTCAACCTACAAAATATGAGAAAAGAAGTCCTTTTACTTGAGTATCTAATCGGTTTATGGGACAACGATGAGCAAGTGTTCTAGATAGGATCGCACATGCTTGAGATTGACATTGATGATGTGTATTTCCTAACAGGGCTCTCGAAGAGGGGAGCACCCATTCTTTTGTCTAAACATCGGTCTACTCCACAGCCGACAGAGGCATATGTTTCCTAGTATTGTGTACCAGGGTCACGCTTGGTAGGAGGAAGGATTGTCATTAAATATGTGATGGACCTACCTCTACGATCCATTCTCTTCGCTATCAAAAAACTGGCAGGAAGCACTAGTTCCCACCTTGCTTCCAAGTCTCAGATATCATACGCTATTCAGTGCTTGGAGCCCAGGATTTTTAACTGAAGTGTAGGGATCTTGAGGAACATCAAAGATTAGATCTCTAAGTGTTGAACAGGAAGGAAGAAATAATTTGGATATGGATCTTTCTTAGTTTCATTCTTATAAACTCATTTTACTTATCGAAAAAGAGAGGAGAAGGTAAAGTAGGATGTACTATGTTTACGATGTTTGTCCTAGTTGCTTTTGTCTGCAAGCTTGATCCAACTTATAGCACAAATCAATACCTGCAATGAACAACAAGAAACATGCACCTTCCTTCTACTCTAATGGATTAGGCAAAGCAAATTAATCTATGCAAATCACATTAAACATAAACAAGCACATGAAACCACATAATTCAAGGAAATAGGCCAAGTATATTAGATGAGAACTTCAAAAGGAAACTTACAATCTTCAGATGATGTTGCAGCAGCCTCTCCAAGTCCTCCTCGTCCAACCCTTGCTTGAAATATCCACAATCAAAATAACAATGCTTTGTTGATTTTCTCCTCCGTTTCACCATGGGAATGCCTCCATTTATAGGATTTGAGAGGCTCAACTACCTTGGGTATATTTGGAATTAGTTGAGGATATGGCTCCAATAGTTTTGATATCTTCCTTAGATGCAACCCTGGAGTTAGATTCGATCCAATCTAACCCAATCCATCCATAATTGTATTTAGAAGAAAGTGGGATTTCTTCCACGATTTTCTCAACCAACTCAGGCTCCCTTAGAATGGGAAACATATTGCTACAACACTCCCCCTGAGATGGACAAGGAGCGCTAGCACTCCCTGTGTCTGAGAAGGGGAACATTGATCTTCCAAAAAAATACCAAGATGAGTAACTCCCTATTAAAAACATGTGTTCTGACTGTCAGATGATGGGGTTTCTTATTCTAACATGTTTTAAGGGTTGTAGCAAGTGTTTTCATGGTGTCGTTCGAGATGCAACACTTAGAGAATGTGATAGTTACAACACTCGTGAAATAATCGTAACACTTGCGACAATGAAAATGTGACACTGTCGAAGTGAGGAATTTTGATGTGTAACAATATTGTTGTAACATCCTTGATATCTGTGTTTTCAAAGCCTCACACTTATTTAGAATCCAATTTACCTTGGGTACCATCCTCGGAATGAGGGGAATTACCCAATGAGTTTCCCTGAGATATTTATTTCATGGAGAGAAAAAAATGGACTTTTTGAACCCTTTTATATATTTCCTACTTCTTCTATACTTCTTGAGGAACCATAAAACCAAATTGTTGAATTTCATACTAATATCATGATCCTCCTTGCTGAAAATACTTTGAGGACTATGAGGGAGGTCATTTTAGAAAACTTATATAACTTTCATACCCTATTTAGAGTGACCTAGATAGTTACCAAAAGAGAATGTTCTTAGCCAAGATATTGAAGGAATGGTAGGAATCTTAACTATCAAATTGCAAAATGACACTCAATTCTTGGAGAAATGTGAAATGTTATGCATGCATCATCACATTGTTTTGAAAATAGGGTATATCCACATAGGTCAAACACCTTAAGGAAACCAGTCACACTGCAGATCAAATATTAGTACACTAGTGTTTACATGGTTAAAACTATCAAAGACAAAAATAGTCCACGACCCCTATCAACACAAACACTTGAGGCAATGTATTAATGAAAAAATAAAATATATTAAATAAACATATCTCACAATTAATCATAAATAAATGACCCTCCATGCTCTTTAAATAGAGATCACAAACCAATCAATTGTTAATCCATGGATCAAGTGTCATTAATATCGAGGAGAAGATGAACAATCAAATCACATTATGTCTAGATTATAATCATGACCATTGGATTAGTTAGCTAGAAAGCACCCTAAAGAAACAAAATTTTCCTAAAGACACATTAGACCAAGTTGAACTTAACTTACTCCTAAGTGTATAAATATCCAAACACCCCCCATAAGAATTAATTGAGATAGGATTGAAGGATTTAAAGAGGTGGAAAAATAGGAGAAGGAAGGATAAATTAGAGCCTATCCCCCCTTAATGACAACTTCATGAACTCCTAACAAAGCTTGAATATTTGAAAACTTGGATTTTGTAAGGGTCTTTGTAAAAATTCCTACAACATGGTCATTTATTCAACAATAGAGCACTTCAAGGACGCAATCCTAAATAAGCTTCCTGATGAAATGCATGTGTAGATCAATGTGATTTTTTTGTTCATGTTGAATTTACATTGGCATGTTGAATGGCACTATGATTATCACACTAGATAATGATCAGATGTTGCTACTAGAATCCAAACTCTGAAAGGATATATCAAAGTCACCTAGTTGCTTGAATTGCATGAACTAATACTTGATACTCTACTCTCGTTGAAGAAATAACAAGGGTACTTTGCTTCTTACAAGATCAAGTGACAAGTCAAAGATTAAAAACATAACCTTGTAGTAGATTTTCAGTAATTAGGTTCATTGACCCAATTAAAATCTATGAAACCAACCAAAAAAGGAGTCCCCCATGAATTGTAATGTATCCCAAACTAAATTGTACCCCATATATGCTTAAGTATCATCTTTGCTACTTTTCAATGGCTTTGATGGAGTTTTTTCATATTCCATGCAACAAGAACAACCAAAAAGGAAATATTAGGATGGGTATGAATCAAATACAAAAGGATACCAACTAACTAATGGTACAAAGCGGCATCTACTTTGGGTGTGGTATAGTTGGCAGCAAGTTTGGCTCCAAAATGGAAGGGAGATGTGGTTGGTTTACAATATTCCATTTGAAAGAAACAATGAAGGTCACATGCATACTTAGGATAGGAAGTTGAAATGAATTCCTTGGTTTAAAAGACTTGGAGGCCAAAAAAATAATGTAGGTGTCCTAAGTCTATCATGTCAAATTTCATCCTAAGACTATATTTGACATGGTTTAGAAGTTTTGGATCACTACCAATGAGTGTAAGGTCGTCAACATAGAGAAAATGTATGATGAGATGGTCACCTACTTTATTGGTATAGACATTGGGGTCAAAATGACATATAGAGAAGTTGATGTCAAGAAGAAAATTATCCATTTTATCATACCAAGCTTGAGGATCTTTCTTAAGGCCACAGAGAGATTTCTTAAGGCGATAAAAAAGACTAGAGTTGTTCTTAATACAATCGGGAGGTTATTCCATTTAAAAAAATTCTTGTGAATCCCCTTGAAATAAGGTGGATATAACATCTAGCTTATGGACCTCCTATTTGTATGATGTTGCATGGGATAAAACAAAGCAAACGGAATTCATTTTGCCTACGATGGAAAAGGTTTCAATATAATCAATTCCTTGTACTTGAGAAAATCCTTTAGCAATTAATAGGAGCTTATGTCTATGAACACTTCCATCTATTACACACTTAGTACTATAAACCCATTTACATCTACCAATTTTTCTTCCTTTTGGGAGAGGGATAAGGTCCCAAGTATCATTGGCTATTAAGGAATGATAATGTTCATTCATTGGCACATCCCAATCTTGATGGTTAGAAGATTATACAAATGTTTTTGGATCATGAATATCTAAAACTTGATCCAAAAGAGAGGAGGCTCACAATAAATATGAACATGTATGGTATTGATCAAAAGGATCATTGTCAATATCACCACCTACTTCTCATGGTATACAAGGCTATCTAGTATTAGTGGTACTTGTGTAGGTTCATGTTCAATGGACTCAACTAGAGGAGGGTGAGAAAGTGGAGTTGGATTTTCATCCTCATTATCAACATCTTTAGAATAAGAAACAATAATAGGGGCACAGATAGAACAATTGAGAGTATAATAAAGAAGAAGAGATGGAACATTCATCGAAGATGGATTTTAGGCCAAAGCTGGCACAAATGACAATTTAGGCATGTAGATTAAGAGACCTTCATCAAACTTGACATCTCTCCTAACAATATTTTTGGTTGAATTCAATTGAAGAATTCTATAAACTTTTACATATTCAAAGTATCCAACAAAAATGCATTTTCCACTCTTAGGATTTAATGATTTCCTTTTCTCATCAAGAATGTGAACCTATGCTTCACTACCAAACACACAAAATAGGATTACATATGATTTAATGTTACTCTAGGATTCTTCGTGTATTATATCTTTTAAGTCCTTTATGGGAGTGTGATTAACTATGTAAGGGAACAATGAACGGATTCTACCCAAAAATGAGGACTTAATCCCATAGATTGGATCATACAATTTCCCATTTATTTAATGTGTGATTCTTTCTCTAAGCAATGTTGTTTTGTTGCAGAGTGTATGGAAAAATATATTGCATCTGAATGCCCCATATACTACAGTCAATTGGAAATTCATTGTTAACATATTTGAAACCATTATATGTTCTTAACTTCTTAAGTTGATGTCTATATTGTTTTTCTACAAAGGCCTTGCAGGCTCAAAAATGTCAAAAAATCCACTCTTAAGTTTTAAGAAATAAACCCCAAGTTCATCTAGAGAAGTCATCAAGGAATTTTAGGAAGTACTTGAACCTAAATAAAAAAGAACATGGAATCTGTTGGAGCCACCTTTTACAAATGGTTGAAATATAATTCTTGCAATCAAAAATTTCCCCTGACATGTGAACTGGCGATAGCCATTATAGTCCTAAATCATCATCGCCTAACCATTAAACAAGTCTATCACTTTTCTTTATCTCGCGCTTTCGCTCTTTGGGAGTTACAAGTTGCAAGGTTTCCAAACTGTGATATGCGAAGTCGCGAGACGGCGTCAAAAGTCACCCGGGTTAGTGTCGGGGGTAAGTCGCTTTAAACCATAGTCAAACACTGTCGGGGTTTTGCAACTCAGCAATCACTCTTCCAAAGAACTATACCTCCATATCCCCGAGTCGCGAAGTCACAATATTCTTTAAGAACTTAATGTAGATTACGTTTTTTAAACTAAATCGCATCATCACGATTTCGGGTTTTGGGGGCTCAAAGGGAAGGGGTGATTTCTCCCGATACGGCGAACGCCGAAAAAGGATATTAAAGACTAAAACAAAACCTAATTAAAGGAGCTAAGCCGGATCATAAGTGCATTAATACAAATTTAATACGCACCATCTACGGAGTAATTTTAAATGTCTTTGTGCTAATTTATGTTGCGACTCGTCAAAAATTTATGGCATTTACTTGAGATACGGCGAAGTGACAGATAAGGATATTTATTTTACTGCTAAATATTTCATTAAAATGATTTGACTGTTCTGTTCACAAGGACACCGGGGTTTTAAATGGCTAAGATAAAGGAGTTCTTTCTTTCATTATTTCAAATTTCATTTCTATTTTTCACAAAGAAGCTTTTTCATCAGGCTAACTTTTGTTTGTATCTACATCTTTACTACAGGAGAGCCAAGTACAGAGTCCTCCATCATGGCTCCACGAAAAGTGTCCAAGGTGATTGTTGAGAGTTCAGGGCAAGGCTAAGATATTGTTTCCGATACTTCACCCCGAATTATTGATACCATCAAAACCTGGTCATACATCTCTGACATTCTTTAGTCCGAATTGGTGGATTGTTCAAATGATTCCAGAGATAACGAGAAGGACGATTTGGCCACCAAATACAAAATCATCGTTCAAGCGGAGATGCACAAAATAGTGGAAAGGCCACGGCCCCTTCCCTATTATGATATGATCAGATGGGTGCTAGACCATGTGGATATCTCGACTAGGACTATTATCAGCGAGCAGTAGGTGACGATTAGGACTTTTCGACCTAAACATTTGCAGGCAATTTATCAACTGTCACCCACGCCAAACTTTGCGTACAATTTCGAGTTTCTGGAAGATTTCAAGGGGAAGGAATGCCAGCAATATAATAGAAACTTGTTTGATCTGATCAAAGATTAGGTCTCACACCCCGTAAAATTCAGGGTGGATGGTAACGGAGTTTATTCAATCTCTTCCTTAGAACCACAATTCAGGTATGTAGCAATGATGACCTGTAGGTTGTACGGGAGGGAGGATACCGCACACTTTTACCTCCTGTGGGTGCCTCTGATTCACACAGTCATTGAAGGTTTTTCCTTCGACTGGGCCAAATTGTTGTCAGACAGTCTAACTAGTCGGATTACTGAATATCGAGCACAGAAGGCGAATGGGAAAGCCGCCTCATTTTTCATGTCCACCTACATCATGGATGTTATTTGTTTCATGACGCCTTTCCCTCTAATGATCTGGAGTTGAACTTCATCTGATGTTGAGCCTATCCATGTCTATCACTCAAAAATTTGGGAGGATAAGGCCACAGATTTCATATACGAGATTTTCAATTGGGTAATGGTACTGATGCATGTCTCCATCTTCGGTAACCCATCGCCCAGTGTTTCAGATAGCATCGCCACCAACTTGAGTAGTGTGGTTGACTGGTATGTAGAAGAAGAATTTTCATACATCAAGGTTTTCAGCACCTCCGTGCCCCCATATGCTCTACCACTATTTATGCCAGATAGGCTGGTATGTCGCGAAATCGCTAGGCAAACCGTGATCAGTGGCATAAGCAAAGAGCTTAATTTTTTTTCAAAGAAGGTATGGCCGCCCTTCCCCATTCATTTGAATACATATTCTTTATTAGATTTCGGACATGCAATAGTTGAGGCAGAGGCCTTAGAGGATATTAAATTGGTCCACATTGAGTTTAAGAAACACGACCCACACAAGGTCGTGGGTAATCACATGGCGAGTTGTGGCCTAAAAAGATATGAACATGAGCATTCGCCTCATGACGATATCTTTCAAGGGGCGAGATCTTATACTGAGGTCCTAATTTGGATTCAAACCCTATCGCCCGAGGAGATGGCTGATTTCTTCCAATTTCAAGAACATCGGCAAAGTTGCCTTCCCCCAGTCTTACAGGGTAAGAACCCACCAACTGCAGATGTACAGTAAATGGAAGCCAAGGGCTCCAAAGATTCAGGACCTGACCAAGGGGAAAATTAGGAAAAGAAAAAGCAAATCGGGGACTCGAAACAGGAAGCCGAGATCCCCAACTCTCCAAGCAAGCCAGCCTCGGTTGTTACCCTGGGGAAATCATCTAAGGAAATCAGCAGTCTGATTGTCTTTGTCACTCCCCTACAGTCTATGAAGGGGATCCCCGGCGAGGGATGGATTTTTGGCAAAGAACTAACTTCTATTATTGTAGAAGAGTTGCCTCCGAACGAATTTTTCTTCAATAAGAAGAGAAAGGTCGTTGTGAAGAAAGATATTTACTATGAAGCGGGCACGGAAGCCAAAAAATTCAAAATCCTAGCCGATGGAAAAGACATGAAAAAGGGGGAATTTGCAACTCAGATAGCAGGGACGTTGGGGGATTTTGCTACAGCCAACCAATACTCTGTTGGATCCCCAAAAGAAAAATTAATGCGGAAGAACCGCTTGATCAAAACTTTGGAGGCTAAGTTAGCTATAGTAGAAGCTACTGTCAGAGATCAGGTGAACACATGTCTAGAGCTAGTCAGAGTAGCCGATCAAAAAGAAATCGAGTGGCTCAAATCTGATCTTGAACAAACACAGTTGTTGGCCCAGACCAGTCAGTCACAGATAAGCCAACAAGAAGACTTGATAGGGAAGTTACAGGCAAAGTTAAATTTTGTCGAGAGTCAGGTGATAGATATCGGGATATTCCAATCCCAAGCTATCGAAATCCGAAAAAGAGTGTCAGTATCTCAGCAAGATTTACTCGCTAAAGTGGAAACCATTCAAAACCACTACCAGATCATTGATCAAGTGTTGGAAGACATCTCTTTGAGAGAAAGAGAAGTTGGGGCGGCTCAGTTCACTTTCCAAGAGGCTGTCATAGCCGCGAAAAAAAAGGAAATGGGCAGTAGTTCCAAGTTCTCCATCCCAGAGCAGACCAAAGGCAACATCTTGCTGAAGGCATGGGAGCGAAACATATCAGAGAGAAGAGAACATGCTAAAGAGGTAAGAAACTCTTGTGAAGAAACCTTCATCTTGATAGATGAAAGTTTGTTGAGTCTCGATAATGAAAGCAGCGCTGGGACACTGGGCCAGATCGATATAGCCAAGCACCTGCTAAATATCAAGGAGAACGAGGAAAAAGAGCGGGTTGAAATATCACAGATCAGCCAGATTGACATAGTTCAAGTGGATAAATGGTTAATAAAACCAAGTATACAATTATGTTCTATCATCGCCGAAGACCGACAAGTGAGAGGAAGGTTGCCACAGTTAACGAAGGATTGTTACACTTTCGAGGCAAACCACCAAGCAGAGCCTACCAGGTTGATAGCCCAGTTGGTGGAGAGGTGCATCACTTGCACCAAGCAGGTCAAAGGATAGGCTCTCGGCACCAAACAAGTGTCTGCCTGTTCTATTTTTAGAACCCAAAGAGTAAAGAAAAGAAGGTGTTCCACCCGCATGAAAGATGACAAAGGCAAAGAAGCAAAATGCTTGAACTTCTCATTTTGTAACTGAAAATTTCTGAAATGATTGAAATTCAAATGTTTAGAAGTTTGTATATATAGGCATTTTGAAGAAGGAAATAGGGTTGGACCTTTTTGGCCGATTGTAATAGAGACTTTTTTTGGTTTGAAAATTAATACAAAGCAATCCGAAGATTCCTGATTCTGTCAAGACTGAGTTATGAGTTTGTTTCCTCTGTTATCTTATATTCAATTTCATTTCGCATATATATGTCTGATGAATGCTTCACTGCAATTTAGTATAACCTCTACCATGGTGATCAACTTTTAGACGTCTAATCGTTCGTAGTTTTTCCTCTGTATCGGCTATCAACAGGTACAAGACCTATGAATTTTTTAGATCTTTATATTTTATGCTTCGTCAGATTTCTTCTTGTCTTTTTCTTCTTCTATTTACAGGGTGAGATTCTCCCTTGATAGGAGCCTCTCATTATAGACAGCTTAATGTTTTCTCACATTTCTCACATGATTTATTAAAAATTAACTCAGTTATGGGAAAATGCCTTTGGTTTGCATTTTACCTGTGATTTCGGATTCGACAGTACTCTTTTTACGATCCTAAATTTGAGGCAGCATCCTAAACCTCGAACTTTCCTTTAACTTTCCCTGTTCCTCTATGATTGTTCCCATTGCCAAGCAGCCCATTATTGAACCTGGTTTGTTGGATCAAACCACCATCGCTCTGAACCTTTTCGACACCATACTTAAAACAGCCACCACCCAGGTAGAACTAGAACATTCATGGGTCGCCATTGAACGGGATATAAGCATCCAGGAACTTTTGGAAGTGAGACAGCGGCAACTTATCAATCAGCATTAGCTTCCTTTCCCGAAGGTCGATCCTCACCCTTTTTATCTTTCACACCACTTTCGGATGCCTAGACCCTGTACTTTCTAGCCTTAAGTACAGACTCTAGAGAAACATCTTTCTGGCGCTGTTGCCGGGGACCAAAGTTACGAAACGTTTTCCCTGGGAGAATGACATTCTTAGTTCCTACCCTTTGATAGTGAACAAAGGGTGAACACCTTGTTAAGGATAAACTTTCATCATTCACTTGGTGACTCCACATTTAAGTAAGCTGGATTCTGGGCGAAGGAACACCAAACAAAACCCGGATGGTAAACAGACCACGCCCATTTCCGATCCCAAAAAAATACTGAAAACAAAAGGTTCCCTTAAGCCGACCACTACCGTCTACCAGCTTAAGTACCCACATCCCAAGGCTAAGAGTTCTTTTGAACCTTCAACTTTGCACATTTTCCCCCCTAAAACCATCAACCCAGCTTTAGCTCTCCCTGAAGTTAAAAGTGAAATCCAGACGACAACCTATGATGTACATAAAGGTGAAAATCCTGCAGTAAATTTATCAGCGATCGATATCCCGCCGACCCTTCAATTAGATTTCATGACCCCGCCTAGTCTCGAAGAGTATACCATATACTCATATTCCACGCCCGCGGGTTCCCCTGATTACATCTCTTGAAAATCCAAGGAACCAAGACCTCGCATCCCTTTTCATCTTTCTTCAATTTTCTCGTCTCTCGAAGAAGCTAAGGATTCTCTTCTAGTGTTCCAGAACCCTCTTTATAACGCACCATTTTCCTATCCTGTAGTACCGATGGCTACTGTCGGAGGAGGAGGTGGAGGGGTTTTAGGAGGGGGAGGTGGAGGGGCTCCAGGAGGAGGAGTGGGGGACCAAGGGCCGCCCCCGCCTCCCAGAGTTTTCGCTAAAGTAGTTGCAAGATATGCGCCTCTGGTCCTGCTTGTCCCTCTTCACAACCTTCCTGAAAACTACATGAAAAACTTACCTAAATTTACAGGGGAAGGGGACTTGACCGTGGCCGAACATATAAATTTCTTTGATCAGTTCGTAGATATCCTAGGTCTCGAACACGAAGACATATACTCGAGGTTGTTTGTCCAGACTTTCGAAGGATAGGTATGAACTTGGTTTCGAAGTCTACCCGCAGGTTCGATATTATCCTATGATGCCCTAGAAGACTCTTTTCTTAGACAATGGGGAAAAAGGAAAGACCATTTGTATTATTTGACCGAGTTTGGGTCTTTAAAGAAAGAAAAAAATTGAAAACCATTATGGAATTCATTCAAAGATTTAACAGGTTATATAATAAGATCCCAGTCGAAGTTAAACCATCCCAACCTGCAGCCAAGGTAACCTTTGCGGGAGCCTTCGAACCCGATTTCGCTTCTTTTGAGAGAAAGGAGAGGGGCTACCCTAACCCAAATGCAAGATGATGTCGTAGAGATCGAATCTAACATGATGGATTTCAGCAAATTGAAAACAAAGGTAGAAATGGGAAATCGAGAAACCAAAGATTTTAGGGAACAAGCGGGACCCTCAGGGCCTAGTAGATCCTCAGATGATAAAATCGATGATATGGCTAGGATAATCAAAGAGTTATCAAATAAGATTTCTAGAATGGAACTAGATCAATCCAAGGTAGATCCTTTCGTGAAGATGGAATTTAGAAGAAACCCCAATCCTCAAAATCAACAAAGACAGATTAAAAATGAAGACCAGAAAATTCAAACTCCTTTAAAAAATGAAAATTTTATAGGAGGAAATGACCTACAAGATTTTGAGGACCTGGATGAAGATGTGACAAATTTGGGTGACACTTGCACATAGCCTTACTTAACTAAAGAAGACTATGAGAAGTCCTTAAACACATTGCAACCGTCAAATAAAGGCATTGACATAAACAACACTGATGTTTCTGTTGATCAAGAAATAATCGATTCTATAATGGCTGAGGTCCAACCTAGGTACAACCTAAGGCCTAAAAACAAACCTGCGTCTACTCCTCAACCCAAGAAAATTCTCCCTAGAGGAGAAATATACCAGCCCGTCCCAAAACAGACCGATATACCTAATAGAAAAGTAAAAGAGGTAGATTCGTTGAATCCCAAAGTAAAGGAGGTTGAGACCCAAGTGAAAGAAACTAAGACAGCTGAAACACATATAACAGTAGATAAATTCACGGGAAATAAATCAGCACAAACAAATAAGTTAGAAAAGAAGGAGTCTGAGGTTTCAACTAGAGAAACAGACAAAGGTAGTGGAGGTTTCAGCCTTGAAAATGAGATAAATAAGATCAAAATATCGATCCCTCTGGTTGAACTAGCGAAAAATACTATGTATCGAAAGCAGATAACCAAAATGACACTTTTGATCCACATTTCGAGGGTCCCAGAGACAACGTCGCCCCCTTCTATATTACCCTAAATGTGATGCCCAAGTCTATTATGGACAGACTAGGCCTCGAGATCACCAGGCCTTATGGAGATCTCTACTCTTTCGATTCAAGAAGAGTTAAGTGCATGGGTATGATAAAATATTTAGTAGTCACCCTTGCACAGGTCCCGGTGAAAAGCGTCATGATGGATGTAGTTATCGCCAATATACCTCTGAAGTATGGTTTACGTCTATATAGGTCGTGGGGAGCCAAACTTGGGGGGTCTCTTCAACTAGACATGACCTACGCCACGATTCCTATGTTTGGTGGACAATTTACTTGGCTCTACAGGGAAACAAGGCTAGCATACACAGTGAGCGACCCGCAGAATCCTAACAATTTTCCTATTTATGTTGCCGATCAAGATCTAGGAAATTGTATTTTGTCTTTTGATGATGGTGTAAATAGTTATACAGAAGAGAATTACATAGATGAAAATGAATCAGGAAATATAGACGAAAATTTGTATAGCACTGGAATTTGGAAAATGTTTTTTGACGGTGCCATGTCATATGAAGGAGCGGGTGTAGGAATACTGTTTGTAGCACTTGAAAATGAATTTGTTATTCCTTTCTCTTACATGCTTCAGTGGGATATAGACTGTACCAATAACGTATGCAATTATGAGGCCTTAGTCTTAGGATTAGAAGCTGCCAGGAAGTTGAACATAAAGAACCTGGAAGTATACAGAGATGCAGAGTTGATAGTGAAGCAGATAAACCGGCAATACCAAGCCAAACACCCAAGATTGAGATCTTACATGAATTGCGCCTGGGATTTAATGGAAAAATTATTTTCATCGGTAAATGTCCATTTCATCCCACGCGCCAAAAACTTGCAAGCCGATTCGTTAGCCAAAGCAGCTTCAACTTTCGTACCCCCTACCGCTTTCAAATTAAAATACCACATAGAGGTAAGGCACAGACCATCCATACCAAATAACATACAACACTGGCAGGTCTTCAAGGATGACGAACAAATCAGAAAGTTCTTGGAAATGGTGAGTGATTTCTCCGAAACCCACATTGACCAAGAGAACCAAAACGATCATGCAAGAGGGAGAGGAGCCTCAGGAGTTCCGAGAGAAAATTGCTAATCATTGCATGTTGGTTTTAAAGAACAATCAGATTCCAAAGGGATTGATCCCTCTGGAGAGACTTTTCGACCAAAATGATATGCCCTTAAAATCTGCTTTGCAACCCCAACCAATAGAGGTTGAAGACTACGACATAGGGACCAAAGAGGAGTCTAGGATAGTAAAAATATCAAAGTACTTCCTCCCGAGGTAAAAAGAAAGTATAAAGACTTACTCGGGTGGTACAAAGACGTTTTTGCTTGGTCATATGAAGAGATGAGAACCTATGACACCACTATGATTGAACATAAGATACCCCTGAAGCCTGGTGTCAAACCCTTTAGACAAAAACTCAGACAAATCAATCCTATTTTATTGCCCATGGTCGAAAGGGAAGTCAAAAAGCTCCTGGATGCAAAAATAATCGTACCACTGAGATACTCTGATTGGGTAGAAAACCTGGTCCCAGTTAGAAGGAAAAGCGGGGAAATTAGACTGTGTGTTGATTTTAGAAATCTGAATAAGTCCTCCCTCAAAGACAATTACCCTCTACCCAAAATGGATCACATTTTAGAAAAAGTAGTTGGGGCAAATAGGATTTCGATGATCGACGGATTTTCCGAGTACAATCAAATTGCCGTCAACGAACATGATAAAGAAAAAACAGCCTTCACCACCCCTTGGGGTACATTTATGTATGACAAGATGCCTTTTGGTTTAATGAATGCAAGTGCTACTTTCCAATGTGCTATGGATATCGCTTTCATTGGCGAAAGGGACAAATTTGTGGTTATCTATCTTGATGATCTAACCATTTTTTCTAAATCTGATGAAGATCATCTGATACATCTCAAACAGACGTTTGAGAAATGTCCCAGGTTTGGTTTGTCTTTAAACCCCAAAAAGTCTCACTTTTCTATGCAAGAAGGTAAACTCTTGGGCCATATTGTGTCTCGAGATGGAATTAAAATTGATCCTAAAAGAGTTGAAGCTATAAACACAATAAATATCCCTAGGAATGTAAAGGAGATTTGGTCATTCTTAGGAAAAATAAATTTTTTGAGGAGATTTATCCCAAACTTTGCTGAAATCGTGAAGTTGATCACAGATATGCTAAAGAAAAACAGCGAAGTGAAATGGACAGCAGAAGCCAAAGCATCGTTTGCATGCATCAAGAAGGTTATAAGCGAGGCACCCGTACTGGCAAGCCCTGATTATCTGAAGGATTTTCTTATTTTCTCGTTCGCCTTCGAATACACACTCGTCGCGGTACTCCTCCAGAAAAATGAAGAAGGTTTCGAGCAACCGATATCCTTTTTTAGAAAAATTCTTAGAGATGCTAAACTCATATATGATATAATGGAAAAACAAGCATATTCTATGGTGAAGGTGTTAAAGGATTTCAGAACCTACGTGTTGCATTCCAATGTAATTGCGTACGTACCCACCAGCTTCGTAAAAGACATTTTGGTTCAGTCCGATAGTGATGGCAAAAGAGGACGGTGGCTTGCCAAAATTCAAGAATTCGACCTAGAGATAAAACCAATGAGACTAGTAAAGGGACAAGGTTTGGCTAAACTCTTAGTTGAATCAAATTTCAAATCTCTCGGAATAAATGGCCTATAGGGAGGTGAAGAGTGTGTGGACATGAACGAGCTCGATGAACAAATAACTGAAATCAGAATCGAAGAGAAGTTTTCTTCATCATATTGGTACAAAGACATATTGTCCTACCTATTGACCTTGAATTTCCCGAGTGACTTACCCCCATCTAAAGCCAGAATACTGAAGCTGCATGCGGTCAAGTACTGTATATCCAAAAGCCAATTGTATTGGAAGGACCCACTTGGCTTCCTATTGATTTGTTTGGTTGAATCAGAAACAGAGAAGGTCATAAGCCAATTTCACAAAGGAGTGTGTGGAGGACATCACGCCTAGAGGGAAATGGCTTATAAGATCCTGAGGGCAGGATATTATTGGCCCAATTTTTTATCAGACGTCAACGCCAAGGTCTGAGCCTGCAACCCTTGCCAATTGTTCGCAGGCAAGCATAAACTCCCAGCGATGTCGTTGCTTCTGGTCAAAACAGAAGCCCCTTTTCAACAATGGGGATTAGATTTTATAGGCGAAATTAATCCTCATTCTAGAGCTCAACATAAATGGATCTTGACTACTATAGATTACTTCACCAAACGGGTGGAGGCTATTTCAACTAGAAGGGCTACGGATTCGGTGGTAATAGATTTCTTAGAAGAGAACATTTTTTCTAGATTCGGCTGCCCCCAAAAGATAGTCACAGATAACACCCAGGCCTTTAAATCAATGGCTATGGTCAATTTTTGCCAAAAGTACAATATTTTGCTTGGTCATTCCACGGCATATTACCCCCAGGGAAATGGGTTGGTTGAGTCTTCAAATAAGATCCTAATCAATATAATTAATAAAGTGTTGAATGAAAACAAAAAATCTTGGCATGTGCATTTGAAATACGATTTGTGGGCAAATCGGATAGGCACAAAAAAGTCTATCGACACTTCTCCTTTCCAAATGGTGTACGGGACCGACGTAGTATTACCTATAAATCTAGCACTTCCCGTAATGAAACTTTGGCAAGATGAGAAAGAAGAACCAAATCATGTCACAAGAAGAATAAACCAACTGATTGAAGTCCAACAGCACAGGGCCGAAGTGGACGAAAGGTTGCAGAAATACCAGGACAACATGAAAGCGTTATTCGATCGTAAGGCCAAAGACAGAGAATTTCTCCCCGGAGATTTGGTTTTAAAATGGGATACTAGGATGGAAGACTCAACAAAACATGGTAAATTCAATCACATCCGGTATGGACCATTCAAGGTCACAGCTCCTGAAGCAAAAAATTTGTTTATGTTAGCGAATTTGGACGGTAAAATCCTCAATGCCCCTGTCTACGGGCGTTATTTAAAACAATATATGCAATAATTGGTTTCCAAAATTCCCACTGTATATACCAGTTTGTGTTTTCCTTTTTATTTCATAATTTTTTTTGGTAAGTCTACTTTCATCAAAAATAAAATAGGTCAATGTTTTTCCTAGAAGTAGGGATACGAAATTTTCAATGCATTCAGTTCTTTTAAAGCCCTGATACTCTTCGTGTTGTTCCCTTACAAGATCCTGTCTTGCAGCCCAAACAAGCGAAAGGAGAAAACAGATGGTCATATATTGGAAGATAAATTTGTCGAAAACAAGTGATAGAAAATATTTTTCGATATTTCAAAAGAGAACGAAAATGGTAAGGCAAAGGTGTGAATTCCAGAGAAGTCTATTTTTCAAAGGAAGGTCTCTAAAGTGTTGTGATGGTCTCATAAGTGTGATATGTCATTAGAAGAACGAGTTCTTACTCTGGGTCCTAAGAGTTTCACCTAGATAAATATAAGAGGTAATTAAAATAAGCAGAGAGAGTAAAGAGTCTCCGAGAAAGGGTTCCAAGAGTTGGGTTTAATCCATGACCCCTGTTTTTTTATTTCCAGGTCTTTCTCCGTCGCCCCTTTCTACCCTCGGTTTTTCCTTCTTAAAAAACCAAGCATCTTTCCGGGTTTCCCACAGAGGGAGAAGAGATTACGTTTTAGCTTTGGAAGTTGGAAAACAGATCTTAAAAGGTAAGCCAGACCTCATAACTCCTCACTCTCCGACTAAACAAAGTTATGCGTAGGCTGATTCTGACTCTCCTAGGTTTCTTAACAGTTTTCTAAGGATTGAGGCTTGCTCGAAGGAAGGCCCCTGGAAGTAATCTTTCCCATTTTCCCTACAGGCTAAGGTTCTTTGAAAGTTAAGAGAAGGTTGGTCCAGGGTAATCAAAGCAAGTTGACAGACCTCCACTGCAAATTTTACACAGGTATCATCCCTGGTGTACTTGGTACAACTGATTGCCCCCACTTCGTGTTCAAAAAGTAAAATATAAGACAGATGGTGAAAGGGAATTCATATTTGATTTCCCCCATCTAGTCCAAGAAGACTATGAAAAGAAATTCATAAATGATTGCCCTCGTCTCAGCATTTAAATGCATAATTATGATTCGAAGTGGTGAAAGAAAATTCAGTAAAAAGGGACAGATAACTTCATCGGGGTACTGAACAGGCTCGTTGGCAGTGAAGCAATATCTAAGGTATCTGTAAGGCTGTCATATGTAAATTTCACTCTACTCTGGTTACCAGCCTTTTCGAAACCGGATCAACATCCCAAGTTCAGACAGGGCTCCCCGATTAAAAGCATGAAATTTACTTCGTTTGATGCAAGCCAAAAGCCGCAAGATCTGTTGGATTTCCTAGGATTTTTTTGATCACCTTAAAGCATACCTAAATTCAGTAGCGAGAAGGAGAAGGTCATGACTGGGGCTACAGCTGAGTTTACAACACATGGGAGTTTTGAAAATATTTTCAGAAGTAAAGACGAAATCTCTTTTTCCCTCTGTATCCCCTTCCTAAGCAAGCTCCGCAGAAAGAATCATTTGACTCCATTTACCCAATACAGGCATGTGGTCTATTGTTCTTCCTGTCTCGCAAGAAGATGGGATCCCTAGTTGGAGCCTATGTTGGAGCTGCCTTTTACAAATGGTTGAAATATAATTCTTGCAATCAAAAATTTCCCCCGACATGCGAATTGGCGATAGCCATTATAGTCCTAAATAATCATCGCCTAGCCATTAAGCAAGTCTATCACTTTTCTTTATCTCGTGCTTTCGCGCTTCGGGAGTTACAAGTTGCAAGGTTTCCAAACTCCGATATGCGAAGTCGCGAGATAGATTCAAAAGTCACTCGGGTTAGTGTCGAGGGTAAGTCAATTTAAACCATAGTCAAACACTGTTGGGGTTTCACGACTCGGCAATCGCTCTTCCAAAGAACTATACCTTTGTATCCCCGAGTCATGAAGTCGCGATATTCTTTAAGCACTTAATACAGATTACGTTTTTTAAACTAAATCGCATCATCATGATTTTGGGTTTTGGGGGCTCAAAGGGAAGGGGTGATTTCTCCCGATACGGCGAACGCCGAAAAAGGAGATTAAAGACTAAAACAAAACCTAATTAAAGGAGCTAAGCCAGATCAATAAGTGCATTAATACAAATTTAATACGCACCGTCTACGGATTAATTTTAAATGTCTTTGTGCTAATTTATGTTGCGACTCGTCAAAAAGTTATGGCATTTACTTGAGATACGACGAAGTGACAGATAAGGATATTTCTTTTACTGCTAAATCTTTCATTAAAATGATTTGACCGTTATGTTCACAAGGACACCGGAGTTTTAAATGGCTAAGATAAAGGAGTTCTTTCTTTCATTATTTCAAATTTCATTTCTATTTTGTGCAAAGAAGCTTTTTCATCAGGATAACTTTTGTCTGTATCTACATCTTTACTACAGGAGAGCCGAGTACAGAGTACTCTATCATGGCTCCACGAAAAGTGTCCAAGGCGATTGCTGAGAGTTCAAGGCAAGGCTCAGATACTATTTCCGATACTTCACCCCGAAGTATTGATACCATCAAAACCTGGTCATACATCTCTGACATTCTTCAGTCTGAATTGGTGGATTGTTCAGATGATTCCAGCGATAACGAGAAGGATGATTTGTCCACCAAATACAAAATCGTCGTTCAAGCAGAGATGCACAAAATAGCGACAAGGCCACGGCTCCTTCCCTATTATGATATGATCAAATGGGTGCTAGACCATGTGGATATCCTGACTAGGACTATTATCAACGAGCAACAGGTGACGATTGGGAATTTTCGACCTGAACATTTGCAGGCAATGTATCAACTGTCACCCATGCCAAACTTCGCGTACAATGCCAAGTTTTTGGAAGATTTCAAGCGGAAGGAATGTCGGCAATATGGTAGAAACTTGTCTGATCTGATCAAATATTAGTCTCGCACCCCGCAAAATTCAGGGCGGATGGTAACAGAGTTTATTCAATCTCTTCCTTAGAACCACAATTCAGGTATGTAGCAATGATGACCTGTAGGTTGTATGGGAGGGAGGATACTGCACACTTTTACCTCCCGTGGGTGCCTCTGATTCACATAGTCGCTGAAGGTTTTTCCTTCGACTGTGCCATATTGTTGTCAGACAGTCTAACCAGTCGGATTACTGAATATCGAGCGCAGAAGGTGAATGGGAAAGCCACCTCATTTTTCATTTCCACCTACATCATGGACGTTGTTTGTTTCATGATGCCTTTCCCTCTAATGAGCTGGAGCTGGACTCCATCTAATGTTGAGCCTATCCATGTCTATCACTCAAAACTTTGGGAGGATAAGGCCACAGAATTCATATACAAGATTTTCAATTGGGTAATGGTATTGATGCATGTCTCCATCTTCGGTAACCCACCACCCAGGGTTTCAGATAGCATCTCCACCAACTTGAGTAGTGTGGTTGACTGGTATGTAGAAGCAGAATTTTCATACATCAAGGTTTTCGGCACCTCTGTGCCCCTGTATGCTCTACTACTATGTATGTCGGATAGGTTGGTATGTCGCGAAATCGCTAGGAAAACCATGATCAGTGGCATAAGCAAAGATCTTAAAGGTTTTTCAAAGAAGGTATGGCCGCCCTTCCCCATTCATTTGAATATATATTCTTTATTATATTTCGGACACGCAAAATCCGAGGCAGCAGCCTTAGAGGATATTAAATTGGTCTACATTGAGTTTAAGAAACACAACCCACACAAGGTCGTGGGTAATCACATGGAAAGTTGTGGCCTAAAAAGATATGAACATGAGCATTCGCCTCATGACGACATCTTCTGAGGGGCGAGATCTTATGTCGAGGTCCTAAGTTGGATTCAAACCCTGTCGCCCGAGGAGATGGCCGATTTCTTCAAATTTCAAGAACACCGGCGAAGCTGCCTTCCCCTAGTCTTACAGGGTAAGAACCCACCAACTGCAGATGTACAGCGAACGGAAGCCAAGGGCTCCAAAGATTCAGGACCTGACCAAGGGGAAAATCAGGAAAAGAAAAAGCAAATCGGGGATCCGAAATAGGAAGTCGAGATCCCCAACTCTCCAAGCAAGCCAGCCTCAGTTGTTACCCTTGGGAAATCATCCAAGGAAATTGATAGTCCCATCGTCTCTGTCACTCCCCTACAGTATACAAAGGGGATCCCCATCGAGGGATGGATTTTCGGCGAAGAATTAACACCTATTACTATAGAAGAGTTACCTCCGAATGAATTTTTCTTCGATAAGAAGAGAAAGGCCATTGTGAAGCAAGAGATTTACTGAGAAGCAAGCACGGTAGCCAAAAAATTCAAAATCCTAGCCGATGGAAAAGCCATGAAAAAGGTGGAATTCGCAACTCAGATAGCAGGGACGTTGGGGGTTTTTGCTACAGCCAACCAATACTCTGTCGGATCCCTACAAGAACAATTAATGCGGAAGAATCGCTTGATCAGAACTTTGGAGGCTAAGCTAGCTACAGCAAAATCTATTGTCAGAGATCAGGTGAACACAGGTCTAGAGCTAGTCAGAGCAGTCGATCAAAAAGAAATTGAGCAGCTCAAATCTGATCTCGAACAAACATAGATGTCGGCCCAGACCAGTCAGTCACAGATAAGCCAGCAAGAAGAATTGATAGGGCAGTTACAGGCAAAGTTAAATTTCACCGAGATTCAGGTGATAGATATCGAGATATTCTAATCCCAAGCTATCGAAATCCGAAAAAGAGTGTCAGCAGCTCAGCAAGATTTACTCACTAAAGTGGAAACCATTCAAAACCACTGCCAGATCATTGATCAAGTGCTGGAAGACATCTCTTTGAGAGAAAGAGAAGTTGGGGCGGCTCGGGTCGCTTTCCAAGAGGTTGTCATAGCCGCAACAAAAAATGAAATGGGAAGTATTTCCAAGCTCTCCATCCTAGAGTAGACCAGAGGCAACATCTTGTTGAAGGCGTGGGAGCGAAACATATAAGAGAGAAGAGAACGCGCTAAAGAGGTAAGAAACTCTTGTGAAGAAACCTTCAGCTTGATAGATGAAAGTTTGTTGAGTCTTGATAATGAAAGCAGTGCTAGGACACTAGGCCAGATTGATATAGCCAAGCACCTGCTAAATATCAAGGAGAACGGGGAAAAAGAGTGGGTTGAAATATCACAGATCAGCCAGACTGACATAGTCCAAGTGGATAAATGGTTAATAAAACCAAGTATACAGTTATGTTCTATCATCGTCGAAGACCGACAAGTGAGAGGAAGGTTGCCACAGTTAGCGAAGGATTGTTACACTTTCGAGGCAAACCACTAAGCAGAGCCTTCCAGGTTGATAGCCCAGTTGGTGGAGAGGTGTGTCACTTGCACCAAGCAGGCGAAAGGATAGGCTTCTGGTACCAAATACAAGTGTCTGCCTGTTATATTTTTAGAACCCAAAGAGTAAAGAAAAGAAGGTGTTCCACCTGCATGAAAGATGACAAAGGCAAAGAAGCGAAACGCTTGAACTTCTCATTTTGTAACCGAAAATTTCGGGAACGATTGAAATTCAAATGTTCAGAAGTTTGTATATATAGGCATTTTGAAGAAGGAAATAGGGCTAGACCTTTTTGGCCGATTGGAATAGAGAGTTTTTTTGGTTTGAAAATTAATACAAAGCAATCTAAAGATTCCTGATTCTGTCAAGACTGAGTTATGAGTTTGTTTCCTCTGTTATCTTATATTCAATTTCATTTCGCATATATATTTCTGATGAATGCTTCAATGCAATTTAGTATACCTCTACCTTGGTGATCAACTTTTAGACGTCTAATCGTTTGTAGTTTTTCCTCTGTATCGGCTATCAGCAGGTACAAGACCTGTGAATTTTTTAGATCTTTATATTGTATGCTTCGTCGAATTTCTTCTTGTCTTTTTCTTCTTCTGTTTACAAGGTGAGATTCTCCCTTGATAGGAGCCTCGCATTATAGACAGCTTAATGTTTTCTCACATTTCTCACATGATTTATTAAAAATTAACTCAGTTATGGGAAAAGGCCTTTGGTTTGCATTTTATCTGTGATTTCGGATTTGAGAGTACTCTTTTTACGATCCTAAATTTGAGGCAACATCCTAAACCTCGAACTTTCCTTTAAATTTCCATGTTCCTCTATGACTGTTCTCGTTGCCAGACAGCCCAATATTGAACCTGGCTTGTTGGATCAAACCACCATCGCTCTGAACCTTTTCGACATTATACTTAAAATAGCCACCACTCGGGTAGAACTAGAATGTTCATGGGCCGCCATTGAACGGGATATAAGCATCCAGGAACTTTTGGAAGCGAGACAGAGGCAACTTAGAAATCAGCATTAGCTTCCTTTCCTGAAGGTCGATCCTCCCCCTTTTTATCTTTCACACCACTTTCGGATGCATAGACCATGTACTTTCTAGCCTTAAGTACAGACTCTGGAACAACAGAATCAAACCACACAAATCACTATGAAAAAGATACAAGGGGGTTGATGCATGCCAAGAGGCACATTTGTCAAAACTATCCAAATGATGTTTTCCAAGAACACAACTAGAACAAACACCATCTCTACAAGAAACAAGAGGAAGGCCAATCACCATATTCTATTTACAAAATTGTTGCAATGAATGATAGTTTAGATTACCAAATCACTCATGCCAAAGTTTGCTCATGTCATCGTTGTTAGAAATAAAAATTGAGGGAAGAGATGATGACCCAAAGTTCTCAAATATGTACAACATTGTAATATCATCAACAATTTTAGTTGCCAAGATACGCTTGGGATCATTTAAATATTTGATTACATCTTTGAAAACTCACACCACGGGAACCTAAAAATAGTATTTGATTACAACTTAGTGAGGTGAAATTTATACATTTTTTCCTTCACCTTAATGAGTGATTTGATACAATGATATAAGGTTGCAAGAAATGATTTGAACACATAATGTATCATTCTAATGGCCATCATCTAGCTGAATTATTATAGACCCTACAATAATAAGAGATCTATCATCACCAACAAATATTTATTTGGTATTACATTCATTAAGAGAAGAAAAGATAGTTTTTTCCTTAGCCATTTAATAATGATGTAGGAGCATCAAACCCCCCTTAATCAAATCCAATTTTCAACCTTTCAAGAAGGTGGATGTGGCCATGAGGATGAGACTTCCTTGTATTTGGTTAAGTTTCTTGTGATTTTTGGAGATATTGTGGAGATCAGATTGGATCTTGAATGATCTTATCCACTTATTGTAATTTTGGTTATAAATTGTAATCTTATGTGCTTAGTAAGGATCCCTTCACAATGTAATACCAAGGAGAGAGTGGTCAGGGCCTGAAGTTCCCTTAGTGTGTAATCGAGCTCGATTGTAATAGAATATGTGTACTTTGTGTATTTCTAATTTATCTTTATGTGTGTTTAATATCGTTTGTAAACCCTGTCGAAATTATATGTTGGATGTGTGTTTGAGGAGAGAGATCAAGAGATGAGAGTTGAAGTTATGGAATCGTTGTGAAAGTGGCATATTCAAGTGATGAAGGTGATCAATCTTCGATCACTAAAAAGGATCGACGATGATCCAGCCCTTTCACATGACGAACATCAAGGGTATTAACAGAGAGGGAAACCCTGAAATGATATACATCGTGGATTGGCATTACATGTGTTGAGAGGAGGATCATTTCGGCCCCCACTAACTTTGGGATTGTGGAAAGGCATTTGGCCCCAAAAAACCATCAAATTCGTCCATTGTCAATGACCAATTAAGTCACGATCCTCAATCTTGATAAGCGTTTGTTTACATCTACAAAGACAAATTAAGAATTAGGATCTAGGAGGAATGCAAAAATCTACAAGGTATCAACAAGATGACAAGGGAAGTGGTATCAAAGCAGGGAAATATTTTCTTCATGTTGGAGAATGGAAAACAAATTCCAGCTGTGGTTGGGTAGAATTTTTTGGGAAATTCCACAATTGAGATTGTGGGTAGAATTTTCCAGGAGAGTGAGCAGCATGCAACATCCAGAGGAGTAGAGGAAGCTCGAAAGGTTCCAGAGGAGGTGAACATGTGATATCAAAAGGTCGATCCAGAGGAGGAGAGTCAGTGAGGTGTCAGTAGAGGTTGTGTTGCAGTTCACTGTTGAGCATAAGGACAAGTTCAATGATACATGAAGAGAAAGGAGACGAGATGCAGCAATAGGGGACACATGATCAGGAGATCATGGAAATTTTTATCCCGAGAGTCTGATGCAGGAGCATCGACGCCCCCTTAATCACATTCAATTTTCAACCTTTTGAGAAGGAGAGAGATCAAGAGATGAGAGTTGAAGGTCTGGAATCACTGTGAAAGTATCATATTCTAGCGATGAAGGTGATAAACCGTCGATCACTGAAAAGGATCGATGGCGATCCAACCCTTTCACATGACAAACAGCGAGGGAATTAATAGAGAGGCGAACCCTGAAATGATATACGTCATGGATTGGCATTCCATGTGTCAAGAGGAGGATCATTTCGGTCCCCACTAGATTTGGGATTGTGGAAAGGCCTTTGGCCCTCGAAAAGCATCAGATTCATCCATTGTCAATGACTAATTAAGTCATGACCGCCGATCTTAATAAGCACTTGTTGTCTTAGCACTTAGCCACCGCCTCTAGTGGTATGGAACCTATGAGTGAAGGTGAAATTGATGTGATGATATGGACATTGTTACAATCCATTATGTGGGTCCCTAACCCATAGGTTTTGGGATCGGGATCATTGGAAACTGGAAACGAAGGACCCCCAGATTTTGTCGTCGTCGGATAAGATTCCCCATAATCAATGATGGACTCATTAGAAGAAGTAGGCATTGAATTGAAAGAAAAAATAGAGGTAGAAAGTATATGTCTATGAGAAGAAGAGTTAGAAGAATAAAGATCTAGATTAATGTTGTTCTTCTTCATTGATGCTTCTAATTATTCTTTCTTCTTAAAATATTTAGACTCCTTATGCACATCTCACTCATAAAAACTGAAATGTTTCTCAATCTTCTTAACTTTTGACTTGTTTATTTTATCACCATTGGGAGTAGGATTTGGTTGATAGGGTTTGGGACCCTTGTTTTTTTATCTATAAACTATCATGGATATTCCAATACTAGAACAATTTGTATAGATCTTATCATTTTTTGAAATCTTAGACCATGCAAACTAGTTTTCCTCAGATCCCAAATTCATTAATTGTTATCCTTGCTTGAATTTATGAAATAACTGAAATATGAAAATGAAAGAAATGAGCCAAAGAAAAAACCATCCACACACAAAGGAACACGAGATATAACTTGGGAAACCTGATATGGGAGAAAACCCAACTAGAAGGTGAGGTCTATTCTCTACTCTCTTTTATTCAATTATGGGAATGCAAATACAAAGAAAGAGGCACTCACTATGGATTTTCCTTTGACATTGTGGCATGTATGGATGCTACGTAATATTTTCCTCCTTTTTTATGCTCTCAAAATACCACTCCTAGATTCTATGTTCAACTATCGAACAAATACAATGCCCGATATTTAATATAGACAGATAGTCATGTAGGATTAGGGTTTTGACTTGCTCAACCCTCAATTAGTGATCAAGTTTGGACCTTCTAGAATCTTCTTGAAATTACATATGTGGATAACCCCATGTGTGTGAGTAATGGGGGCTAATGTGTCATATGTGTGAGTAATGGGAGGAACTTGGGAGTGTAAATAGAAAAATTGAAACAATAAATTAAAACAACATAAAAGAGATTTTTAAAAAACTTTAAAGTGAACTACATACCTTATTTGAATATCAGATAAATGATCATATATTGATTAAATGTAAATATTTAAGAATAAAATGAAAAGGATATCCAATTGGAAACTACTCAGCATACATACTAGAGTAGTTTTCTCGACCCAAAAATGCTCAGAAATAGTAGAATCCAAAGGTCCTTTGTTCCATGCAATTACAGAGGGTCAAGATCTCAATCAAAAATTGGAGTAGATCTTCATAGGAGATCTAAAACCATGCTTGAAAAATAGGATATATCTACATAGGTCAAACACCTTAAGGAAACTAGTCACACACATGGATCAAAGATCATTACACTAGTGTTTATGTGGTTAAATCCCTCAAAGAGGGAAAGAATCCATGACCATAGTCAACACAACCACTTGAAGCAATATACTAATGCAAAAAGAAAATATATTACATGAACATATCTCACAATTGGTCATCACCAATGATCCTCCATGCTCTTTAAATAGAGATCATGGACCATTAAAGTGTTAAACCACATATCAAGTGTCATTAATATCAAGGAGAACATGCAGTGTCAGATCACATTATGTCTAGAAAATAATTGTGACCATTGGATTAGCTAGTTACAAAAGAACACTAAGAAAACACACTTTACTTAAAGACACATTAGACCAAGTTCAACTTAACTAACTCCTAAGAGTATAAATATCCTAATAGGCATATTAAGACTGGAGATAAGAAGAAGGGAACAATTACCTAATGATAGGCTCTTGATGGAAATCTAGCATGGATGGGATTAGAAGATTGAAAGAATACCAAATTTGGTGAAATAATGCAACAATTTATATGAGAGAAGGCTAAATCTGATCAAGAATTTAATGAATCTTGTAGAGTCTTTGAGAGGCCCATAACTACTTAGAAATAATGTCATAATTGAAAGGAATATGTATCATAAATAATTTACAACTAAGATATAATTGCATCAAAGAATATGCAACAAAGAAAAGAATTGAGCCTACGAAGCTCAAGGAATGGCTTACTAACAGAATAGTTAGTAATGTTTCACTAAAGAGGATTATTGAGGCTCAAGAACCTAAATTAACTGCAATAGAAGGAAATTTGCTTGAGATCAAGGTGAAAAGGATTACTATTGTGGACCTTACAAGACATATCATTCAACAAATCATTTTGGGCTCCTTCCAGTGCATTGCGTCCCTCTTTCACATGACAGTACACCAATTTGATACCAATAATACTAAACCATTGCACTTTTGGAGGAAAAGTAATTATCAATACCACCCATCCACCTTGTTTATTTATTTTTTCATTGAATAAGAAAAGAGGTTACAAAATGTGTGAGGATCCAATCCACATCTTTTACTACTCATGTGAGTTTTCTTGTTTTTCATTGGTTGTTTAAATTTTCCTTCATAAGTTCTTCCCTTGTCCCATTCATTTTTTACATAGCATTATCTTTGGATTCATCAAGATAAACTCTTTGAATGACTATATTTTCATTTCTTCGTCTAGAGGTCATATTTTAAAACTAAGATTCGAGATGATAGCCTATCTCATTCCTTAGCAAATTTCCTCTTATCTTCCTAGAGTTTTTGATGAATAATTTTAGTAATTATGGTACATGGACATGTGTTTCTCTAAAATATTTTGGTATAAACTTTAAGGTATTTTGTGGAGACTCTTGTATTTTCCTTCTTCTATTATTGAACTCCTTAGTTTTGAAGAGGATTCATTACAATGAAAACTTTTCTTACTGAAAAAAGATAATATCAATCGATGCATTTTCTTCCCTCGATTTCTTGTTGGCTTTATGATCTGCATGTAATTGAAGGCAATGTGCACATTCTCTTTTTCTTCCCTTGAAAATTTGGCAAAGTGTTATGGACCAAATACCCAAATAGCATAAAAATAAAAAGAACAAGTAATGCCACACTTTGAGGATGATAAAAAGTGAATGAATAGTAATGTCATTTCGAGGGGGACACCTCATTTACATATTATGTTTATGAATAATTATTGATTGTCTATAAAACTATATCTCCTTGGTATATATAGGAGATAAAGGGTATGTCTACAAATAATGAACCTAATCAAACCATAACAACAATAATATAACAATAGCAATGAAATGGCTATAGGGGCTTAACACGCTCTGCCCCTTTAAACAAGTGTTTCCCTCAACAGTCCAATGATTAGATGAGGATGCTTTTGTATGAAAAAATCAACCTCACAAGTGGTATCTTCTATTGGTTGGTTCGTCCCTTTGATGAGGTACTTAGTAACTGCTCAATTTCATAGTTTCTTGATTCATGTTTCAAGAATTGTTTCAAGTTCTAGTATGATTTTTACCTCTTCATCAAGATCTGACAAAGTAGTATAAACAAGATTTTGTCATTAATTACCTTCTCTAAACAAGAAACATGGAAGACTGAATGTACACATGAATATTGAGGTAAATCCATTATGTAGACCATAGTGCTAATCCTTTGCAACGCCTTATAGGGACCATAGTATTTGGATGTTAATTTATTGTCCTTCTTTTATTTCTCAAGGGACATTTGTTTATGTGGTTTGAACCTCATAAATACCCAATCCCCAACCTCAAAGTGATTTTCACTATGATGTTGATCATCTTGTCCCTTCATCATGTTTTTTGTTATCACCAAATTGTCCTTCAATAGTAAGAGAACCTATGTTTGGCTCATGATGTGATCCTCCATGGCTTAAACCTTGGGTTTACCTCTAAAGGGTGATGTGATGGATAGAGGATGATACCCATATAGTGTCATAAATTGATACATTTTGGATGGTGTATGGAAGGAAGTGTTATACCATCCTTTTGTCAAAGGTAACCATTTGATCTATTATGGTTGTTTTCACATGCAAATCAATGGAGATAATCTTATAGATGTTTATTATAATCTTAGTTTTCCCATCAGTTTGGAGATGGTAAGAGGAATCGTGAGCTACTTGAGTACCCACCCAAGAAAACAAGTCAAACCAAAAATTGCTAGTGAAAAGTGGATATCTATTATTCACAGTGATCTTTGGGTTTCCGGTAGCTTCTGAACCATTTCCATGAATGTTATGACTAATGTACTTGCTTTAAAAGGGTGTGCAAGTGCACAGAAATGGGCATATTTTGTGAGTCTATCCACCACCACCATGATTGCATTCTTCCTTTCAGACTTTGGTAGACCTGTGATAGAATCCATCAATACCTCCTCCCAATGCTGACTTGGTATGGTTAATCGTTCTAGAAGACTCAATACCTTAATTGTATCCACTTTGCTTCATTGGTAAACCAAACATTCTACCAGAAACTTTTAAACGTAAATTTTAAGACCTTCCCATAAAATGCCCTCCTTGATCTTGTGGTAAGTTTTCAAAAACCATGAGTGCCCCCCTACAAGAGAAGTGTGTAGTTCCAAAAAGACCTTATGTTTGAGTTGATAATTCTTACATAGATATAGGTGATCCTTGTAGCAAAGTGAATCGTTCTTCCACACAAATTTATCTAATGCACTAGGTCATGTTGTAGTGGTTGAAAGAGCTTCCATACCTTCTAGTCCTACCATCATTCTATCTTTGCTTCTTCCACCCAAACAACTTGTAGAATATAAATAGCACAAAGGAAGGCCTTAGTTCACCCTGAAAATTTTGGTCACTGAATATAACTCAAATTTAGAGCCAAAAATGGTAAGATGACTCACTTGAAGGAGCTAAATTAAGGACCATCCACTCTAATACTAAATGTTATGGGTCAGATAAAATTTACAGGATCCATAATTATGTCAAAGTGTAGAAACCTTGGTTAATCTTACTATTATTGAAATGCCAAATATAAAACGTTTGGTGATATTCTTGTAAAAATATCCAAAATTCTAAAAGTTTTATATAGTTTCTAAAAAAAATTGGCAATTTTTAGACTGAAATATTTTTATTATATAGAATTTGGACAAATTATTTTTAGAAAAAATGGAAATTAACGAATCTTTTTTTGGAAAAAAAAAACATGGAAAATTAGCTCATGGGAAAAATCTATCCCCTACAATTTTTCCGTGTTATGGACGAAATATGACAAATAGCATAAAAATAGAAAGAAAAAGTAATGCCACGCATTGAGAATGATAAAATGTTAATCAATAGAAATGTCACTTCTAGGGGAAATCTCCTTTACACCTTATACATGTCTACAAATAATTATTGATGATCTATAAAACTAGATCTCCTTGGTATATATAAGAGATAAATGGTACATCTACAAATAATGATCATAGTCAACCTGTTTGACAACACATGTATTCCAACAGAGGATGAGCACCTTCAGTAACCACTCACACAACCAAATCAAAGATCAACACACTGATATTCTGACGTGGTAAAACCCTACGGAGAAACATCCATGGCCGTGGCTAACGTGGCCACTTGGAGCAATTTATTAATGCAAAAGAAAAAGATTATAAAGAGATTTTACAATAGAGTTTCTCACAATCGATCATCGGCAAATGACCCTCCATGCTCTTTAAATAGAGATCATGGACCAATCGGGTGTTAAGCCACGGATCAATGTAGTCGTTAAGATTGAGGAGAGTATGAACCGTCGGATCACTCTATGTCGGGAACATATCGTGACTATCTGATTTCCTAACTACAAATGCATACAAATGCGTACTAAAGACACACACTTTTACGTAACGATACATTAGACCAAGTAGATCTTAACTAACTCCTAAGTGTCTAAATATCCTAACATGACCTATAATAATAACAATAATATAATAATAGCAATGAAATGGTACAAAGCCTAGGGACTTAACACAAAGTCTATGTTTAGATTTCAAACTTGCTTTGGTTATGGAAGATGCACTAGTTGAGATTTAACTTGAGTTGTCATTCTCATTTAAAATTTTGGTAACTTATTTAAATATATATGATTTATCCAGTTCACTAGTTTGTTCTCTTTCCATTATTTCTCTGAAATGTTGCTTAGTTTCCACTTCACCAATTGGTAATTGTCATACATTGAATATCCATATTTGAAGTGAAATATTAATGGATTTTCTTCTTAAATCACATGTTGTTCACTTTCAAGCACCAATGGTTATCCATATGGATGTATTTACATATACTTGTATAATTTGTTAAATGTTATATGATTTTAAAACCCAGTAAAAGTATAGTTGTAAAAGTAAAAGGAAGCACCACTCATATAAAATGAAGGAGGGAATCAACTTACATCCATTAATATTATTTGGTTTTTTTCGATTAATATTAATTGGTAATTGTCATACTGTTAATTGTCATACATTGAATATTCGTATTTGAAGTGAAATATTAATGAATTTTCTTCTTAAATCACATATTGTTCACTTTCAAGCACCAATGGTTATCAATATGGATGTATTTACATATACTTGTATAAATTGTTAAATGTTGTATGATTTTAAAACCCAGTAAAAGTATAGTTGTAGAAGTAAAAGGGAGCACCACTCATATAAAATGAAGGAGGGAATCAACTTACATCCATTAATATTAATTGGTTTTTTTGTTATTGGCAATTATCCTTGATAAAAGTCTATTAGATATAATTCAAGTTGTAAAGAAAAGTTATTTTCCTCCTCCTTCATGTTCAAATTCCAGCGAACGTATATATTTTTAGTGATTTCAAATTATATATAATATATTTATGAGAAGATATATTATTTATTAGAAAAAATAATCCTTAATAAAACTTTTAAAAAGAATAAAATCATATAATATTATTATTTATTTAATTATTTTCAAAAATAACTTTAAATTTTTATTTTCCTCAACTTCTCCATTTTGATTTTTTCCATGAAGTAAATTTTACCTTTTACTTCATTCGCAAAGTTCAAAGACCTTAACCTTTTACTTCATTCGCAAAGTTCAAAGACCTTTTAAAGTTCAAAGACCTTATAGGCATTGTACACTGCCAATAATATCATTTGTTAAAGTGACCTAAAACTGGGGTTGAAAAAAATATTAAAAAAAATTGAACGATCTCAGTCACACTGCAATCACACTGCAAGTTGTTTCTTCCCTGAGGTAAATTTTACCTTTTACTCATTTGCAAAGTTCAAAAACATAAGGCATTGCACACTGCCAATGGTTTACCTTTTATTTATTTGCAAAGTTTAAAAATGGGGTTGAAAAAAGTATAAAAAAAAAATTGAACGATCTCAGCCACACTGCAAGTTGTTTCTTCCCTGAGGTAAATTTTACCTTTTACTCATTTGCAAAGTTCAAAAACACAAGGCATGGTATATTTTCAATAGTTTACTTTTTATTTGTTTGCAAAGTTTAAAAATATAAATATAAGGTATTGTACACTTTTCATAAGAATAATTTTAAGGATAGAAATTTATATTAAAATGTAGAAACATGGGTTAATCTTACTAATCTTTTTAATATGCAAAATGTGAAATATTTAACTATAATTTTGTAGGATTTTATATAATTTTTATAAAAAAAATTGGGATTTTTAAGGTAAAATAATTTTATAATCATTTTTAAAAAAAACATGAAAAATTAACCCATTTGCTAAATTTAACCCCATAAACCATCTATAACTGTCAATATCATCATTTGTTAAAAATACTAAATATAAAAATGAAGTTAAAACAATAAAACAAGTGAAAAGACTGAGAATATTATCCTTTGTTAAAGTGGACTAAAAGTGAAAAAAAAAAAAAACAAGTAAATTAGTACTGTCAATATTATCCTTTGTTAAAGTTGGCTAAAATAAAAATGAGGTTGAAAAAAAAAAAGAACTGCAAGTCGTTTCTTTCCCGAGGTAGATTAGTACTGCCAATATTATCATTTGTTAAAGCGGGCTAAATATAATAATGAGGTTGGAAAAAAAAAGTGAGTTCAGTCAGAAGGAATACATGACCCAACGGTTCACTGTCAATCATTCCTGGCCGTTGCATATTTCTTTACCCCATTTTCCAACCATTCATCTCTTGTTTTCCACCATTCACGACTCCACTTTCTATATTGTTAGAAATACATATATCGGGCGTGGAGCATTCATGCTGAAGCCGTGAATTCTATGTAGGTGAAAGGAATAATGCAGTGTCTGATCTACCACAGTTGTGTATACGCCTTTAAAAGCCTGATCAGGCTTACACAGACATTCATATAGGAGCCATCCACACACTTAGTTGTTTGTTTCAGGTTTTGCTTCAGCTGAACATTACCATGGAAGGCCGAATTGCAACAGTATGCAAAGAAGATGAATTCATTTTCCGCAGCCCTTTTCCTGCAGTATCTGTTCCCGAGAATATAAGCCTTCCCCAATTTGTGCTGGACGGTGCAGAGAAATACAGTGATAAGGTGGCTCTGGTGGAGGCCTCCACGGGCAAGGAGTACAACTATGGTCGGGTGATTTCGCTCACGAGGAATGTTGCAGCTGGCCTCGTTGACAAAGGCATTCAAAAGGGCGATGTAGTATTCGTTATGCTTCCAAATATGGCAGAGTACCCCATTATTGTGCTGGGAATAATGTTGGCCGGGGCAGTGTTTTCTGGCGCAAATCCCTCTGCACATATCACTGAAGTTGAAAAACAGATCCAGGATTCCGCAGCAAGGATGGTTGTAACAGTTGGGTCTGCTTATGAGAAGGTGAGAAACGCGAATCTGCCCGTTATTATTGCAGATAATGAGCATGTCATGAGTACAATACCATTGCAGGAATTTTTTGAGAGAAGTTATCAGGCCACAGCCCCTTCTGTACAAATTTGTCAGGATGATCTGTGTGCACTCCCTTATTCCTCGGGCACCACAGGAGCCTCAAAGGGTGTCATGCTCACTCACAGAAATCTGATTGCAAATCTATGCTCTACCTTGTTTGATGTCCATGAATCTCTTGTAGGAAGTTTTACCACGTTGGGGCTGATGCCATTCTTTCACATATATGGCATAATGGGCATCTGTTGCGCCACTCTTCGCAACAGAGGCAAGGTCGTGGTCATGCCCAGATTCGATCTCCGACACTTTATCACTTCTTTGATTACATATGAAGTCAACTTCGCGCCTATTGTTCCGCCTATAATGCTCGCCCTCGTTAAAAATCCGATTGTTGATGAGTTCGATCTCGGCCGCTTGAAACTCAAAGCTGTTATGACTGCAGCCGCTCCACTGGCGCCGGATCTACTACGAGCTTTCGAGGAAAAATTCCCTGGCGTTGAAGTTCAAGAGGTATATTTCTGTTCTTCTTACCGAACTTGGATCTAAGTAGGTTTGAATCTGTGCTTATGACAGTTTTTTATATGTATCCTAATGGCGTAGATATGTTGAACTTTTGGATTCTGATTTACATAGGTTGATGATCTATCTGTTTTATTGTCATTTATTCATAGGTTATCCTTGGTTTCAGTTTTACATAGGTTTATGATCTATTTTTTGTTTTAGTTTAATTTGTTCATA